>APFE030868037.1:38494-86593 GCA_000404065.3 Pinus taeda | reverse complement strand
GGGCGAGCCGCCAGGCCGCCCCCACACCCCTTAGCGCCCCCCCTGCCCTCACACCCCACCCGCTCGCCCGACCTCCTTGCCCGCTTTGCGACACCACAGCGGCCCACCCACGGCTATTGGGCGATTGAGTTTGATCGGGTCCACCATGCTCACGACGGACGTAATTGTTATTTTGGCTCAGAAAAATTATTAATTTAAAAAAAAAAATTTCCTCTTCATTAAAGTAATTTAATATGAAATTTTCAAGGAAAAAATTTAACTTACCTTTCAATTGCGAG
This sequence comes from Pinus taeda, assembly GCA_000404065.3. Taxonomy (NCBI): domain Eukaryota; kingdom Viridiplantae; phylum Streptophyta; class Pinopsida; order Pinales; family Pinaceae; genus Pinus; species Pinus taeda. Next base: position 86,315 of record APFE030868037.1, on the reverse strand, counting down.
AATTCTTCGTTGAATATGTTGTTGATAGCAATGTAGCTACTCCACCAATTCTTGAGTCTTTCAATGAACTTCAAAAAACCTGGATGTGATGTGAGTAATAGTGATAATGAAATTTAATATATAAGTGAAATTACGGAGATGTTTTACCGTACGGTTAATGTGGGATAATTTGTTTTAAAATATTATAAAGCGAATATTGTAGAATTGTTTTACAACGGGTTGAATGTGGGATTAATTTATTTTAGAATATATTCTAAAAATTAAATTTTTTTTTCAAATGTTTAGTAAATATTATATACTTCAACTATTAAAATAATTAATGTAGAAGTTGTAGCTTACAATTTTAATTTTAATGATTTATTTCATAAAAAAATTAGTTTACATTTTTCAATAAATTGTAGAATAAAATAATGAAAGTAAATAAATCTAACAAACTTTTGGAGGGAAATATTTTCACGAAACTTTTTGGAGGGAAAATTTCATTCTTTAAGTTATATAATATCTTTAGGAGACTCTCCATTTGTGTCATTCAACATCTTCTATTTGAAAGGGATGGATTGTTCTGATAGTGAAGTTTCGATTTATACACCATCAACATCTTCATCGCGTAACAACTCTATTCATATTGATGAATATAACGAGAATTCTTCCACTATGAATAGAAAGTCAATTCTTCCACTTAGTCTTGATTCTAAGGACTATGAGAGCAGCTCTGATGAAAGAGGGGATGGAGAATTTCAAATAAATAGTCACAGATTCCACGGAGTCCTAATTCTAAGGGCTATGAAAGTAGCGATGATGAAGAACATGATGGTGAAGTTCAAAAGAATGGAGTGTCACGATGTCCACTTAGTCCCAATTCTGAGGACTATGAGAGCAGCAGTTTTGAAGAGCATGATGGTGAAGTTCAAAAGAATGGAGTGTCATGGTGTCCACTTAGTCCTAATTCTGAGGACTATGAGAGCAGCAATTTTGAAGAGCATAATGGCGAATTTCAAAAGAATGGAGTGTCACGGTGTCCACTTAGTCTTAATTCTAAGGACTATGAGAGTAGCAGCGATGAAGAGCGTGATAATGAATTTCAAAAGAATGGAGTGTCAAAGTGTCCACTTAGTCCTAATTTTAAGGATTATGAGAGTAGTAGTGATGAAGAGCATGATGATGAATTTCAAAAGTATGGAGTGTCACGGTGTCCAGTTAGTCCTAATTTGAAGGACTATGAGAGCAGCAATGATGAAGAGTGGGATGAACTTCAAAAGATTGGAGTGTCATGTGTCCACTTAGTCTTAATTCTAAGGACTATGAGAGCAACAATCATTAAGAGTGTGATGATGAATTTCAAAAGAATGGAGTGTCACAGTGTCCTCTTAGTCCTAACTCTAAGGACTATGAGAGCAGCAATGATGAAGGACAGGATGATGCACTTAGTCCTAATTCTAATGAGTATAAAGATAGCAGTGACAAAGGATAGGATGTAGCATCTTCAATAAGTAAACAGTCACATTTTCGACGTAGTCCTAATTCTATGGACTATGAGAGTAGCACTGACAATGCACATGAGGAAGAATATCCATTAAACATCAAGTCAGATTTTCCATTCAGTCTGAATTCTAAGGACTATGACAGTAGCACTGAAGAAGGGGAAGATGAAGAATATCCTCCAAGTCAATATTTGAAAAGTAGAGCTGATCATAGTGTGGATAACATTCCTCTTAATGATGATGAAAATCCTTATACAAATGATGATCCAATGATGGAGATGTTGCCAAGAAATATTGTATTGAGGAGTAGGAGCAGACCTTTTCGTATCAATACACGCTGTTCTAGTTATACAAGGGGTAGAGCAAAATATTTGACGAGAAGAAGTTCTATCAGCGCTCTCATTTCAAGTGAATGTTGCCGAAAAGATTGCTTGAAACATATGGATTTCAAATTTGGATTAGAAAGCAGGAAGAGATATTTGTCAATGAATAAAAGCATGCAAAATTCATATTTAGTTGGGTGCATACAATCTACATTGTCAGGTTATGATTATCATATTAGGACTTTATTTATCTGTAAAAAAGCTTTCAAAATGTTTCATTTGATTGGGAATTTTCGTCTCTCGAGAATTCAAGAAAATTTGGAAAAGGATCCCACATTTTATTCAGAAGTACGTCATAAAAGACAGTTTGGGCCACTATCAAATATTGCAATGTCATGGATGAAAGATTTCTTTTCAAAGCATGGAGTGTATTCCAAATAGAGAGACAATACATATTCCATATAATTTTTCAAGATGAGAGATCTACAACTTATACAAAGAATATGCAGAAGCTGCTGAGGGACATGGCAGGTTTATTACATATCAATATTTTGTGAAAGTATGGAAGAAAGAATTCAACAATGTTCATATTCCTAAGAAGACAAGGATGGGGATTTGTAGTACATGTGCTTCTCTTAATAAAAAAGCGACAAATGTGAAGGGTCAGAAAGAGGTAAGCATTCATAACTTTAACTTTTAAAATTGTAAGTCATTAATTATAAAAACATATTTCTTAATGAATTTCTTTTATGTTGTGTAGATTTAATTGTCAAAGAACTTTAGGAGCATCGCGAACAACAAACAAACGAAAGGAAGAAGTTGTACAAGCATCGAAAGAAGTGTTATGATAATCCAAATAAATATTTGGGTTTGATAATTGATGGTATGGACTAGAAGAAAACACTTTTACCACATTTTGTTCGCACACCTAAAAATTTACATGAGGAAAATTTTATTTAGTTTTACTTGGTTGGTTGTATGGTCTTCAATGGGAAAATGTTGCCAAGGGTGTACTTCGCAGCTCCAAATATTCATAATGACGCAAATCTGACCATAACCATAATTCATGATGTGATTTCTCATTGGTTTGGTAATCTTCTTGAAGTTCTGTATCTACAATTGGACAACACTTCCTGTGAAAACGAAAATCAGGTTGTTTTTGGATATCTAAACATGCTTGTTGAATTGAGAATTTTTCAAAAGGTAAAGGTTGGTTTCCTTCTTGTTGGGCACACTCATGACCATATTGATTAGATGTTCAGTCGTTTTTCAGTCACATTGAGGAGGAAGGAAGTTGGGAGCTTGGCATCATTAATTGAATGTATTAAGAAATTAACATTCCAGAGCCTGCTTTTGATGTGTTGGAAGAAACTGTTGACATGCGAAGGTTTATTCTGGGATCATATGGTGAGTGGAAATGCATTAACTTAATGACATTAGCTTTCAACATCAATTTCGTATCAAAAAAATTGATGGGAAAACACTAATATGGGGCAAGAAGTATTCAACTACTGCAGAATGGGCACCATCATCAAGTTTGCAGTTTTTGAAGTTCATTCCAGAGCATCCAATATTTGCATAAAAAATATTGTTATTACAATCAATTGGTGAAGTTCGACATGCACGCAAAGAAAATAGAGATATAAATTATTCTGATTGCCTGGAAGAAATTAAAAAAAGTATTAGATATACATATGCATACTTTGACAATGCTGATTCAGTTTGGTGGGAGTCATTTTTCAATAATCAAAGTGATATCATTTCAACAACAACAAATGAAGATATACCTTTGAAAAATCCATTTATTTGGCCTAAAAATGTGTCGAATGAACATGAGGAAATAAACATTGTTGAACAACAACATTCTCAAGATATTATTAATTCTTCACAGGCAGAGGAAAGAGAGATGTATATTGGTTCCAGAAGATCTCGTGCACAATGTGAAGCCATGGAAGACCTTTACAGGGGTTCAGTACAGGATATTAAGGAGGGTTGCATGATTGCAGTGCTCGCAGATGGAGATCCCAATGGCTATCCATTCTGGGTTGCTGAAGTTATAAAAGTCTTTACAGAAAATGAGGATGCTACAAGTGTTGAAGTACATTAGTATGCCACAAATACACACCCATTCAATGGTGTGTATAAGCCAGAGATGGTAGTTGACAAAAACATGGCGGAAAGAGAAAAAGAAAGGGTGCAAATATAAATCGCCGCCGCACAGACACATTAAAATTGGAAGATGTTGACATACTTGTTTATGACTTCAATTTAACAAAGAGAGGAACTCTTCGCTTCAAAACGATAGAGATTCTGAAAAGGCTGTTACTAGAAAGAACAGTGTTGAGATGGGAATCTGCTGAAACCAGTCGTAAATCTAGAAGAATTTTGAAATCTGTAATGTTGGGCATGCATGTGGACTCAGATGGGGCACTAGTTGATGAAAGAGAAGAGTATGGAACATCTTCGTCAGCATCTAGTCACTCATTTGAAGATGTGAATTCTGATGGTGTGCAAGAAAATATGAGTGATTTTGAATAATTGTTTAAGACAGTTTATATAACTGATGTATGCATCGTATCTTGAAATAAAATTGATGATTTCCATATGGTGTTAAATGAGAAGTTGTGAGGCATTTTTATGTTGTTGGATTATATATCTTAATTATAGTAATTTTTATTGTTTAAAATATCTACAATGCAATATTAAATTAGAGATATAATGTATGTTCTATTCAATATACAAATAATGACTTTTGAATTCATTTAGTGATGTAATTTGTTCATAATGTTATGGTTTTTTAATTTTATAGCTGAAAAAATTTCAATTTCTTTTGTATCTAGCATGTTATGGTTGAAAACATGTTGAATTTATGCTTAGGAAAGAAAAATGATATTCTACCAAAAACATTAATGTGTTTTTTTTTCCTTATAAACAACTTTGTTTGGCACATAAAAATTTGGTTTTACTAACATTTTTTACAAATTTTGAAAATTGACCCTAAAAAAAAATCATTGTTTCAGTATCATCACTTTCGTTTTGAAGCTATATTTTGCACGAAAATTTCGTAGTAAATTTCGTAGTCACTGCCATTTTTAAAACATGTTCAAAATTGACCCCTAAAAAATAAAATCATTGTTCCATTATACACACTTTTCATTTTTAGCACTGTTTTTGATGTTTTTTCGGGGTTTTTTGGCCAGAGTTCTCGTTTTGAGTTTATAGTTCCCGTTTCAAAGTTTACATAGTTCTTTGTCCTGAAAGCTTGCTGATGAAAAAGCTTGATCTCTTTTTCTGTTTTGAATGTCTTCTCGTCTCAAAACTGTCATCTTCGTTGATACAAGTTGATATGATCCTTGGAGTGATATATAAAATTGTCGCACGGAAAAAGGATTCGACCATCCTAAATTAATATTTTGTGGAATCTTTCGATTACTAGATACTTGTGATGAATCGCTATCATTGCACTGAATTGTGCACACTTTTGTATCCTTCTGACCATAAGTTTGTTGTTTTCGTTTTGAGAGATACAAATATGCAAACTGATTTGAATGTTTGCTCTTGTGATTCAGATGTAGATAAGGAGTTTGTCTTTCCCCTATCATGTGTGTGGCAATATTTAGACTTACTTCAGGTTTTGATGTCGTCAAGTTGGCTATAAAATCTTCACCTGGGTTTTTCATTGTTTGAACTGCAACTTTTGGGTACGTCCTTACTTCAATTGGGTTTGGATTTGTCTAAATTGAGAGATTAATGGAATATGTATTTGTTTCCTTTTCTTCAAATTGGACTGTTCCGTCTGAAGACTTTGATACTTCTTTTGTTTTCTAACTTGTTTTTTAATGATTGCTTATCATCCTCAAGTTTCTTAATTTGAGTGAGTAGACTTTGATTATGGTTTCTCAGACGTAAGAGTTCTTTGGCTTCTGATTCATCAACCTTATTTTTAATGTCTTTACTTTTAAGCTTTTCATCTTTTAGATCTCTGATTGGTTCCAATAACCTTTGGTTTAGGTCATTTAAGCACAAATTTTCTTCTTCCTTCTCTGATAGAATCTCGTTGAATTTCTTCTCAACACATCCCTTTTCTTTTTTTAATTTTTTCTTTTATTCCTTGGACTTCTTGACCTTAACAAGTAATTTTTGGCTATGGTCCCTTAGACGCAAAATTCCCTCGTCTTTTTTTGTTAATTTTTGTTCCAATTTTGCAAGTTTTTCCTCTCGTTCTATCATCTGCATCAGTACATCATCTTGACATTCTTTCACATTAAAATTTTTTCCACTTGTTGGACAACATAATTCACAATTTTTATGAATCTAAGGATATTCATTTTATGTTATACAAAACGAACATTTAGTCCAAAATAATGATTGTTGTGTGAAACTCATCTTCCCTTCTTTCAATCTTAGTAATGAATATTAGCTAATCCTCTCCTTTAAAGAACCTCAAATACTTCTTCCTTACTAAATTAAAAATATATATTAAAATTTTCCTTTTATCACTTCAAGTCCCTTTATATTTTTCTTTCTTTAATTATAAACTTTATTATATATAATTTTATAATTATATTATAACTTTATTATATAACTATATTATATAGGTTTATAATTTAATTATATAGAAATATAACTATATACACAAGAGTGTCGAGAAGGTTGGCTAAGGATGCGATGTATGGAACGAGAAGAAAAGTGGCGGTTTGACGAACAAGGTGCACGCGGTTGAGCGTATAATTGGAAAAACGATGTTGGACAAGCAATGACAGTGGTTGGAACAATAGGGAGGGTGGTCGGAACAATGGCTTAATTGGTGATTGGGCCGCCTTGGAGGGAGCAGATCACAGCGACAGGGGTTGAGGTGGAATGGACACGACAATAGTGGAAGGCTCAACGACAGGAAATGGTCGAGAAGACGATTTCCGGAGTAGCACAGGTAGAGAACTTGAGTAGCAGTGGCGGTGGCAAAGTGATCGACGGGCGATATTGGAAAGTTGACGGTGGCGATCTGGGGGTGGACGATGGCATAGAGTGGTTTGGAGATGGTTGACAGTGGTAGAGCCAGCGAGTTGCAGGCACGACCTTGCAGCTATTTTTTGTGGAAGCAGCTGGCAAATACCGCGATGACTGATATTGGTTGCGTGTAGTGAGGCGGGGCGACAATTACATTGCTTTTTTGTGCAGGTTGGTGCGACTTCCCTTGTCCGTTGTGGAGACCTAGGCCAAGTTGTAGGGCATTAAGTGCTTGGACGACTTGTAAGGGCACAGGTAAGTGTATATATTTCTTATTCTTTTATTTTTTCATTTTGTTTGAAATATTTGTTTTTAATTTTTTTGTGATTTTCTGTTTCAATTATTTTTTTTAGTTTTTTCCATTCCCTTTTTTTTCTCTTTTTTTTTTCACCTTGATTTTTTTTTGTAATGGCTAAGGACCAATTGGTGAAAATGGAGAAACTCCAACTTGAGTAGCGAAACGCTTCAGTTGTGACGACAACAAGGTTGACGAAGACTTGATGGCCAAAGGTCGGTGATTAGAGAATGTGGTTCTTATACCAAATGAGTGAACAAAATTCGTTCTTCAAGTTAAATACTCTAGAAGACTTGGAATATGTAGATCTCCATTGAGATACACGAATATATATTAAAATGTATGAATAAGAATGATGATACAAATGAGAGTGAAGGGCCTTCTTATATACTAGGGAGGTGCCTCTTCATGGAACGTCATGTGCCATTTAGATATGCCTCTTCAATATTAATTACTAATTAACTAATCATTATTACGATTTTCATCGTTATTTATATTTAATATATTTTATTCATAACATTGCCTTCCTCTTCAAAAATCCTTGTCCTGAAAGCTTGCTGATGAAAACGCTTGATCTCTTTTTTCTGTTTCGAATATCTTCTCATCTCAGAACTGTCATCTTCGTTGATACAAGTTGATATGATCCTTGGAGTTATATATAAAATTGTCGCACGGAAAAAGGATCGACCATCCTAAATTAATCTTTTGTGGAATCTTTCGATTACTAGAAACTTATGATGAATCGTTATCACTACACTGAATTGTGCACACTTTCGTATCCTTCTGACCATAAGTTTGTTGTTTTTGTCTTGAGAGATACAGATTTGCAGACTGATTTGAATGTCTGCTCTTGTGATTCGGATGTAGATAAGGAGTTTGTCTTTCCCTTATCATGTGTGTGGCAAGATTTAGACTTACTTCAGGTTCTGATGTTGTCGAGTTGGTTATAAAATCTTCACCTGGGTTTTTCATTGTTTGAACTGCAACTTCTGAGTACGTCCTTAGTTCAATTGGGTTTGGATTTCTTTGAAGTGTGAGATTAATGGAATATGTGTTTGTTTCCTTTTCTTCGACTTGGACTGTTCTATCTAAAGACTTTGATACTTCTTTTGGGAGTAATTCTTCAAACTTGTTTTTTAATGATCGCTTATCATCCTCAAGTTTTTTAATTTGAGTGAGTAGACTTTGATTATGGTTTCTCAGACGTAAGAGTTCTTTGGCTTCTGATTCATCAACCTTATTTTCAATGTCTTGACTTTTAAGCTTCTCATCTTTTAGATCAATGTCTTGACTTTTAAGCTTCTCATCTTTTAGATCTCTGATTTGTTCCAATAACCTTTGGTTAGGTGATTTAAGCGCAAATTTTCTTCTTCCTTTTCTGATAGAATCTCGTTGAATTTCTTCTCGACACATCCCTTTCTTCTTTTAATTTTCTTTTATTCCTTGGACTTCTTGACCTTCACAAGTAATTTTTCGCTATGGTCCCTTGGATGCAAAATTTCTTCGTTTTTTTTTTTTTGGTTTATATTTCTTTTTGTTCTAGTTTTGCAAGTTTTTCTTCTCGTTCTGTCATTTGTAGCATTACATCATCTTGACATTCTTCCGCATTAAATAATTTTCCACATGTTGGACAACATAATTCGCAATTTTTACAAATCCAAGGATATTCACTGTATGTTATACAAAACGGACATGTAGTCCAAAATAATGATTGTTGTGTGGAACTCATCTTCCCTTCTTTCAATCTTAGTAATGAATATTAGCTCATCCTCTCCTTTAAAGAGCCTCAAATACTTCTTCCTTACTAAATTAAATATATATATTAAAATTGTCCTTTTATCACTTCAAGTCCCTTTGTATTTTTCTTTCTTTAGTTATGAACTTTATTATATAACTATATTATATAGGTTTATAATTTAAGTATATAGAACTATAACTATATAGACAAGAGTGTCGAGAAGGTTGGCTAAGGACGCAACGTATGGAACGAGGATAAAAGTGGCAGTTTGACAAACATCGTGCACGGGGTCGAGTGAATAATTGGAAAAATGATGTTGGACAAGCAATGACAGTGGCCAAAACAACATGGATGATGGTCAGAATAGTGGCTCGATTGGTGATTGGACCCCTTGGAGGGAGCAGATCACAGCGACGGGGGTCGAGGTGTAATGGACATGGCAACAGTGGAAAGTTCAGTGGCAGGAAATGGTTGGGAAGACGATTTGAGGAGTAGCACAGGCAGAGAACTCGAGCAGCAGCGGCGGTGGCAAAGTGATCGACGAGCGATAGTGGGCAATTGACGGTGGCGATTTGGGGGTGGACGATGGCACGGGGTAGTTTGGAGATGGTTGACGGTGACAGAGCTAACAGGTAGCAAGCACGACCTTGCAACTATTTTCTTTGGAAGCAGCTGGCAAATACCGCGGTGACTGGTATTGGTTGGGTGTAGTGAGGTGGGGCGACAGTTATGTTGCTTGTTTTTTTCGGTCAGTGCGACTTCCCTTGTTTGTTGTGGAGACTTGGGCCAAGTTGCAGGGCAGTGTGTGCTTACGACTTGCCGGGGCGCAGGTAAGTGTATATATTTCTTATTCTTACTTTTATTTTTTCATTTTTTTTCAAATATTTGTTTTTAATTTGTTTTTTTTTGTGATTTTCTATTTTGTTTTGTTTAATTATCTTATAGTCTTTTCCTTTTCCTTTTTTTTTCTCATTTTTAATTTTTTTTACAATTCCTTTTTTTTTTTCACTTTGATTTTTTTTTTTGTAATGGCCAAGGGCCAATTGGCGAAAATGGAGAAACTCCAACTTGAATAGCGAAACGCTTCAATTGTGACGACAACAAGGTTGATGAAGATTTTATGGCTAGAGGCTGGTGATCGGAGAACATGGCTCTGATACCAAATGAAGCAAACAAAGTCCGTTCTTCAAGTCAAATACTCCAGAAGACTTGGAATATGTAGATCTCCATTGAGATACAAGATTATATATTAGAGAGTGCGGGGTTTGCTTATATACTAGGCAGGTGTCTCTTCATGGAAAGTCATGTCCCATTTAGACATGCCTCTTCAACACCAATTACTAATTAACTAATCATTATTATGATTATCATCATTGCTTATATTTTATTCTTAACAACATACCCCTTTAATAACTAATTACTAGTTAATTAATCATTATTTATTATTATTATTGTTTACATTATTTGTATTATTTTAACAGATTGATTTGAATAATTAGCATTAATTGACCTTATTAAGGGAGTGGTCATTTTTGAAAAATGTGAAACATCCATTGAGGTCTATATTTGATGATGGAAGGGTTGGCTAGTCTAAGGGTTTCTAAACTGTAGAAAAAGTAATGATAATTTTTAGTTGTTAGGAGGTTGGCCTTGACCTAAATTGTAAAAAATTGCCATAAATTTAAGTTTGCTCAAGGGTTAGCCCTAACCCTATAGTGAAAAGTGATAGTAAGTTAAAACATAAAGGGGAAAAAGGTCATTAATGAAACTCTTATAATGAGGAAAAATGGTGTGTTAGTGATGAAATGGCTTTCTTTGGATGTGCACCCTAGTTTAGAATGTTGCCAATTGTCACTTAAAGAACAGTCAAGCAAGAAGAGGGGTGAATCAAGGAGGTGCCCTAATTAAAGGCTAAGCTAAGGATAGAGGCTATAAATACTTGAATAAAGAAGGTTGAAAGGTGATGAAAGAAGCGTGAACATATTCCAAGGGCCTAGGTGAAGATCTCGCTGAGGCAAAAGGAAGCTTAAGAGCATCGTTTGTGTAAGTTTCTGATCTCATTCTTCATGGCTAAATTTGATTGTTGAAGTAATACTTGTAAAATCTCTTGTAAGGATCTTTGTTTGAAGGGTATTTTTATCCCAAAGAGGGTGCTGAAAGTGATTGGGGACTTTGACTTAGTTGTAATGCAAGTAAGAAGCCAATTTGTTGCAAAGAATGACATATTGAAGAAATACATGACATAGTGGGTTGATATAAATGCCACACACAAAAATAAGTATGACATGGCTTGGCGTTAATGACATATATAAGAATAAATTAATATAACATATTAGGGATGACCTTTGGCATGATCACACTTAGTGAACCTTCTTGCCCCACCTGAATATTTGATTGTCTTAGCAAGGGAAAAAAAGAAGGGAATGATGCATTGGGAAGACATGCAAAACAAGGAAATATCATGAATAATAAACTTTAATGAAAAGGAAACAAGGAGAATACTTGAATGATTTGTGAACGATGATAGTAGTCTAACAACTGGCTATAGAGTAACAAAAGAAGGAACTCAATATCAAGGCGAGAACTTTGTAACAGAGGACTGAAACTTAGCAACAATTAGACAAACTTAGCAGCTAGAAGAATTGAACAACAGTTGAAAGAAATAAACAACTACTTTAAGAACTTAGTAGCAACTTTTAAGAAGTCAACATTGAGTAGCAACTTGAAGAACTTGACACCAACTAAAATAAAGTTGTTGATGTGTCAACTTTGATTGTTTTTATTATTTATTTATTTTCTATATACATATATCTAATAGAATAATTTACGAAAACCAGTTTTCAAGGAACTCAACAACCTATGATGTTTGAGGGTTTTCGTCACAAGATTTTATTACATTTTTTAAAATTCTGTGAACTAACTCGCCATAATTGGTTTTCAAGAAATTGAATGGCCAGTGATGGCCAAAGGTTTTCATCACAATTTTTTATTATTATTACTTTTATTATTGAACGTGGAGAGAAGATTAACTAGGCCGAATTGAAGGTTGAGAGGCCTTTAATTAGACTGATAGACCAGTGTCTCCAAACTCGTCTTTAGATTTTGACTTTTTGTACAAATTGGCAGAGTGACTGTTGACACTAAGAGAAATCTTATCATTGCCCATGATCCATAATCGAATAATTCGATTGTTGAAAACTTATTCAATTTCAGGTCCTACATAATGTATGCAAGGTCTGCCCCCGGAACCCTGAAGTCTGGAGTGATAAAGTAATGTTGAATTGCTTGTTTGGAAGGCCTTGTTCTTAATAAGGAAATCATGCCAATGAGTTTGTTGTTGCTAGAGTTTTGGTGTGCTGTGCAACCGAAATGTTATTTTCTATGTCAAACTATTTGAAGAGTTTTTATTTTGAACTAGATTCATAGAAGCACCATTTTTCCATATACAAATGTCAAACTCATAAGGGGTGATATTTGTGGTTGTTTTCCAAGTTGTATGTGTTGGAAATATTGAGGGAGGGGTGTGAATCAATATTTTGTTACTTTTAACAAATTTTCACTTAGTTAATCTTGCAACGAAATTCACATCACATAATCAAATCATCCACAATGTATGAACATAGAAATCAAAGTGCAAGTCAAAGCTTGAGGAAGGATTTTTTTGAGGACACTAATCCTTTGTAAGCACCCACTTACAAAAAAATTGTAGGCTCCAACCTCCCAAGAGGATGAGGACACCAATCCTCAGTGAGATTTGACTTACTGCTTGTTCACTTATTCAAGAGTCTATCCTTAGTCAAAGAAAGTTTGCCCTCTTGGTAGTTGCTCCTTTATCCTTCACACATGACGATTGTCAACACACTAGAACTTGTCCTTTCTCAGAACTAACAACCAAAATTCAGCTTCCATGACAACCTAAAACTCGACCTGCAAGACAACTTGAAACGCAACCTAGAAGATAACCTAAAGCTTGGCCTAATAGCTCTTGAATTCAGTCTCCTTAACAAGCCCTAAACTCAACTTCCTTAACAACAAACAATACTAGGACTCGGCCCTCAATACAGGTCTGAATTCGACCTTCCACACCAGAGTTCGACCCTTTACACAGTCTTGAAATTCAGCTTTCAAAAGGGACAAAATTTGGCCCTGAATAGGGCTAAGACTTGGCTTCTAGAACAGGTTGTCAACCAAACTTCTAAAGGACTAGAAACCTTCCCATAGTGTGCCAAAACCCTTCCAAAATTAGCCAAAAGCCTTCCCACAAAAAACCTCTCCTACTTGCCTCTACTTCATTTCTAGCTGGTTCATGAGATATGGACCTTACAACTATTCCTTCACTCTCCTAAAAACAAATTCTAATTGCTTGAGCAATGGCTAGAAATGCTCCTTCGCTCTCCTAAAAGCAAATTCTAATTGCTTGAGCGATGGCTAGAAATGCTTCTTCTTATGCTTATTTATAATGCATCTGGGGTTTATATTGGGCTGACTCGTCCATTGGTTGGGCCGACTGGCAGAATGTAATAACGAATATTCAAAAAATAATTTCTCTTCAACTGTGAGGAGTTAGAGGGAGTACCATATACTGTTGGGAAGGTATTAGAATAAGCTTTCCAACCATATATACTATGCTCCCATTGGAGCTACATAATTGAAGTAAAAATGCATTCAATGATAGGGTATCCAAATGGGGCATAGAAAATCCAAAAACAATATTTCCAGGAGGCTGGAAATATGTTATTTGACAATGTAACATTCTCTTTCATTTGAACAACCTTTGACATCAATAACAACCATTTTCAATAATCTCCCTCTTTGTTATTGATTGCAATACTTTGATATTTGCTTCTTTTGGTAGTTGCTCCTCTTGTCTGTATTCTCTCTAGACTTCTTGTCAGTTTCTCCCCTTGTTTGCATTCTCTCCCCCTTTGACATCAATAGCAAAGGGTGCTTCCCCTTAGTTTGTGCTTTCTTTAATGAGATAAAGGAGAGATCACTCCCAAATTTTGCCTAAGATATTTGAAGGTTTCTCTTGGTAGAGCTTTGGTAAAGATGTCAACAATCTGTTCTTTGGTGCCAATATATTCCATCTTGACATTCTAGTCAGTGACTTATCCTCTGAGGAAATGATAATTGATTGGAATGTGCTTTGCTTTTGAGTGCATGACATGATTTCTTGAGATATTGACTGCACTAGTGTTGTTGCAGAAAAATAAAAATTGGCTGATCATATTCCACTTTGATGTCCTAAAAAGTTTGTTTCATCCAGAGAACTTGGGTACAATAGTCTACTGTTGCTATGTATTCGGCTTCAGTTGTAGAAAGAAAAAATGATGATTGTTTTTTGCTTGACCAAGACACAAGGTAATCTCCTACGAAAAATGCTCTCCCATTGACGCTTTTTCTGTCATCAATGCTACCTTCCCAATCAACATCTGTGTACACTGTTAATATGAAATATGTACTCTTAGGATACCAGAACCCAAAATCGACTATGTCCTTTAAGTATCGAAATATCCTTTTTACTGCTTGCGTATGTGATTTCTTTGGTATCGACTGAAATCTTGCAACCATTCCTATTGCCTACATAATATTTGCTCCTGAAGTTGTTAGGTATAATAGACTCCCAATCATAGACCTGTAAAGAGTTGTTTTGACTTTAGGAGATTCATCATCCTTACTTAACTTGCATCCGATAATCATGGGGGTACTAATTGGTGCACATTCTTTCGTTACGAAATGCTTGAGCATCTCCTTGAGGTATTTGGTTTGGGAAATGAATATTCCTTCATCAATTTGAGAATCTTGCAATCCAAATAACAAGGATAATTCTCCAATCAATAACATTTCAAATTCCTTTGACATTTCTTGAGCAAATCCATGACTCGTATCATCGTTATTGCTTCCAAAGATGAGATCATCCACATATACAAGTGTAATGAATAAGCTGTCCTTTTCCATCTTGATGTATAGATTTTTGTCATTAAGCCCTTTTTTGAAACCTTGTCATTGTAGATAATGGTCCAACCTAGCATACCAAGCTCTTGGAGCTTACTTTATTTTTTTTGTAAACAGAGGAATCGTCAACTGGAGAAGCCTCGCAATTCACGTTACATGGGGTCGATTCTGACCGCTACCACTATAACCCCTAGGAAACTGCGCCCGCCCCTCTCCACAGCTCCGGGTTAGTCCAGGGGAATTGAACTCGTGACCTTCAGTACGGAGCTTGCCTTTCTAACGAACTTCACCGCATTGTGATTACCAACTCGCCTACCCCCGTGGGGCTCTTGGAGCTTACTTTAACCCATAAAGAGATTTCTTCAATTTGCACACATAGTCTTTATTTTCATACAAGTCAAAACCTTCTGGTTGTTTGATGTATACTTCCTCCATTAAGTCTCCATTTAGAAAGGCTAATTTAACATACATATGATAAACTTTGAAGCCTTTCAAACACGCAAATTCCAAGAACATTCTTATTGCTTCTAATATGGCAACCAGAGCAAAAGTTTCTTCGAAATCAATTCCTTCAATTTCTGCATAGCCCTTACAAACAAGTCTTGCCTTGTTTCTGATAAACACAAGCTACACAATAATTTTCTAGGGAATCCAACAAGGCACATTGTTTCCATAGAAAACACAACTGTTCTCTTTGCTAGTACTTAGCTGAAAACCTCGCTGCAAGAACTCAACCTAGCTCCTCTATTCCCTTGCGTAGCCTCTGCTCTTGTCTCGCTGGAAATCTCCTATTTCCTAGCCATGAGCAAGCCCCTATTATTTAAGAATTTCTTCTAATTCCTTGTGCACTTCCACAAGGAAATTCTCTGCCTCAAGACTGCGTATAGGCTACTCCTAGATACGTTGTTCCACAACAAGTTCTCCTCAAACACAACTTGGTGCTGTCTCTCACAAAAATCGTGAGTTATTGTCTTGTCTCACAACCTTGTGCACACAAAACAATTGATTGAATTATCTGCCTTCATCCTTCTTTTATGCAATTCGATCATGCTGAATCTAGCAAGTGTATTTTTAGAACTTAGAGGTGTGATTGATTTGTTAACTAAGTCAAACTGACTCATCTAACTCATCCTACCTCATTTAGAAACTGAAGCTCACTAACTTGTCCACTTCCAAAAATAAATTCGCACTTGGAGACAAACAAAAGTGAGCCTCCAACTTCTGCACATGAGTTAACTACTCCATGATTGTTCCTATTTCCTAGGAACTTATGCATGCTAAAGGAAGATTGTTTGTGGTCTTTCTTGAGTAAGGCACAAGTTGAGAAGGACCTTCTCTCGCTACTATTTTCAACATTTATTGTTGATATTTTCTGAGTATAATTATTCAATGATAGCAGTGGCATAGAAATCATTGTTTGAAAATCATTAGGAAGTAATTATTAGGCAACAAATTGTATTCTACCGCACTTGCCATAGAATTTCAACATTGTATCAAAGCTTTGTTGAAAGATCAGCCATTGAACAAGCATAGATTCTAGTATTCAGGCAACTTGTACAAGTTTCAATTTTCTTGTCAAGATGGTGCCTAGTTTCAGAGTAGAAGATAGGTTGGATGGTGCTACCAATTTCAGGTCTTGGAAGACCAAAATTCTTGTCTTGGAAGAAAATGATATTAATAATTATGTGAAGGAAATTGTCTCATAACCTCAAGATGTTAAGGAGAAAGCCAGGCATGAGAAGAATGAAGCAAAGGATAGTAGGATCTTGATAGATTCCATCAAGGACCACTTGATTCCTCATGTTGCTGAGTTGAAGACTGGCAAAGAGATGTATGATGCTTTGGTGGGATTGTTCGAGAGTAGGAATACTAGTAGGAAATTAGCCTTGAGACATAAACTTTGTTGTATCATGATGTCTAGATTAGATTCAGTTGCCACTTATCTCATGAGAGTCTCCTAGTTGAGAGATCAATTTAAGGCCTTTGGAGATACCATTGATGACGCAGAGCATGTTACGATGACTCTTAATGGATTTCTTTCTTCATGGGATCCATTTGTACACAGTATTTGTGCACGAGCAGAGCTACCCAAGTTTGATTAGCTTGAATTGATTGTGTCCAAGAGGAGATCAGATTGTTGTCGAAGAACAACTTGTAGAGACCTCAGGATGAAGAGACTCAAGTCCTTGCAACTTGTGCAAGGAAAGGAAAAGGAAGAAGGAACTTTGGTAAGAAAGATATAGGTGGAAGATCAACTCCAGTTCAAGAACATAAGAAGAAGGATATTTCAAAGATCAAGTGCTTCAAATGTCATACATTTGGTCACTATGCCTCCTAGTGTCCTTAGAAGAAAAGGAAGGAAAAGTAGCATGCATCCACAATCAATGTTGTTGTTGATGATGATCAACTATCGCAAAAGAAGACAAAGGAACCTAAACTTGATGAGATTGCTAATGATCTTCGGAAGGAATATTTCTTTCTCCGCTCTTACAAGCACTATTACTAACAATAGTGATATTTGGTTGATGGACAATGGTGCTTCTAGGGACACGACAAGTTCACGAGATTCCCTCATGGATTTGGTAGAGAGGGATTCATCATTGCAAGTGGAACTTGGAGATAATGCCAAGTATGCAGTGAAAGGAATTGGGACAACATTGCTTCAGTTGGAGTCCGGAGATTCTCTACACATGAGAGATGTATTGTTTGTACCAGGATTGAAGAAAAACCTGCTCTCTATTTCAACATTGGAGATGGAGGTTATAGAGTTGCATTTGTTGATGGTCAGTTTCTTGTATGGCCTAAGGGCTCGAGTATACACTCAGCATGAGTGATTGGTGTTCGAGAGGGAGGACTATACAAATTGTTAGCACGATCAGCGCAGGCATTGGTACATGACTCTTTTGATGAGGAGGTAGCCTTCAAGAGGTCTAGAGAGTTTCGTATGGAGATTGATAGTGAGGAGCAGGAGGCTTCGAAGGATGTCGAGATTGATCCGTCTAGTCTTGTTGTTCATCCTTCTGACTATTAGGAGGAGTCAGTAGAGCTAGTGGACTCGCCTAGAGATGTTGCAGGGACTAGGGAGAGTTTGATATGGTTTCATGACACTTTGCAGGATGCAGAGAGGCATGCAGCTCCCAGAGGTACTTTCAGGGAGAGCAGACGATCACAAAGGTTCTTGAGTTATATGGCATTGATGAGCTACATCATTGATTTTGAGCCTTCCAGTTATGAGGAGGCAACAAACCAATAGGTTTGGATGGATGCCATGATGGAGGAGTATCAGTCCATCATGAAGAATGATTTGTGGGAGATAGTTTTGAGATAAGAGGGGAAGTCAGTAGTGACTTTCAAGTGGATCTATAAGATCAAGCATGCATCAAATGGCACCATTGAGAAGTACAAAGCGAGGTTTGTGGCAAGAGGGTTCTCCCAGAAAGAGGGAGAGGACTATGACGAGACCTTTCTTCGAATCGCTAGGTTGAAGAAGGCTTTGTACAGACTCAAGCAGGCACCTAGGGCATGGTATTCCAGGATTAATGGATAATTGATGAGTTTGGGCTTCAGTAAGAGATGCGGATCTTGACCTTTACTTCATGGTTGTTGACGGTGATCCTTTGATCTTGGTGCTGTATGTTGATGATTTGTTCCTTACTAGGGCAAAGAAGCTCATTGTCGGGTGCAAGAGGGAGTTGGCCTCAGAGTGCGAGATGAAGGATCTTGGGTCGATGCACTATTTCTTGGGATTGAAGGTGTGGCAGAGAGTTGGTGAGATTTTCCTTGTACAGGGGAAGTACACAGTGCAGATCTTGTGGAGATTCAGTATGATGGACTACAAGTTCGCGACTACACCTATGGTGACCAATCTGAAGGAGCTTAGTGATTCTGCTTCAAATTTAGATTTATTGGATCCCACTCTGTACAAGCAGTTGATCAGATCATTGATGTACCTTGTTAACATCGGGCTAGATATTTGCTTTGTAGTGAACACCCTAAGACAGTATATGGTTGAGTTGAGGCATGTACATTGGGTTACAACAACACTTGTTGAGGTACCTGCATGGTATAGTTGGATATGGTCGGAGATATGTCTTAGGTGGTGAAGTGAGGCTGCAGAGATATGTTGATTCTGATTGGTCTAGGAGTGTAGTGGATAGAAAGAGCACCTTGGGGTGTTGCTTTAGCTTGGGATCAACTATGATATCTTGGTTTAGGAGGAAGCAAACTTCTATCACATTTAGTACAACAAAGGCGGTGTATATCGTAGCCAGTGTCGCAAGTTAGGAAGCAGTGTAGCTTCGGATGTGCTTGTAGGGCTATTTGAACAAGAGGTAGATATGACCTTGATATATTATGATAATCAAAGCTGTTTTAAGCTTTCAGAGAATTCAATATTTCATGACAGACCGAAGCACATTGAGATCAAATATCACTTTATCCGAGACATGGTGCAGAAAGGAGTAGTGAAGCTCTAGTACATATCCATAGATGAGAAAATTGCAGACATTCTCACCAAGCTTCTGTTTAGGGGGAAAGTTTGTATACTTCCAAGACAAGTTTGGCGTGATGCAAAATGTCTCCCTTGCTGAGAGGGAGTGTTGATGTTTTTGCAACATTGGGCAAACATTCTACCATGGGATCATGTTGATTTAACTAGTGGGGGAATGGTACATTCACCCATGGGGCCATGCTGATTTGGCTAGGGGTGAATGGTCTAGGGGCAGTCTTTCTCCCATGGGGTCATGCTGATTTGACTAGGGGAGATTGATACATTCACCCATGGGGCCACGCTGATTTGGCTAGGGGTGAATGGCCTATGACGCTCACATTGTGCTCTGGGATGGAGTGATCTATTTTTTATAGAGCAGGTTTGAATTGTTTATTGATTGGGGTTTTTCACCCAGCAAAAGGGTAAACAATTCTAGTCTAATGTTGAGCTGTGATGTAGGCTCCATTAGTGAAGGGGTTTCTTGTGATGAGAAGCCACCTTGATGGGTCTCCACTCCACACTAGTGATCTATATAAATAGGCAGCATGTGAGAGGCAAATTATCAACATAACAAGCCCATTGAATCTTTTTTAGTGGAGGAGAGATTCAACCAAGGAGAAATTTGTTGCTAGAGATCATTTTTTCATCTCTCTTTATCATTCTATCATTCCTTTTGGAGGCCGCACGTGTAAGGAAGAAGGCGAGTTTCACTAGACCATTGACTAGTTTGCATTGACTGTTTGACCGAGCTATTTGATTGAGCTGTTTCACTGAAGTTGACTGCAGGCTACACGTGCAAGTTGACCACAGGCTGCACGTGCGGTTTGACCACAGACCTTGATTGTAGGTCCAAGTTGATCAGGCTGAGTTGGCCGCAAAGTTTGACTGTTTGACTAGCATTGACCAAGTTGATTTTACTGGTTTATTAGCAACTGTTTGATCAGGTTTGACTGGTATTTGACTTGTATTTTGGCACAAACTTCTAGACATAATTTCTGATTGGTAAACCTTGCTGAAAAGACAATTTCTCCTCCAGAAAATATGTTGGGTTTTCTCCCAAGGTTGGGTTTCCCAGGTGAAAATTTGTGTGTTTACTGTGCATGGCTGTCCTTGTATGATCTTTACTGTATCTGCTGCATTTATTGTTGAGATTTCTGAGTATAATTATTCAATAACAGCAGTGGCATAAAAATTACTATTTGAAAATCATTAAGAAGTAATTATCAGGCAGAAATTTGTATTCTACTACACTTGGCATAGAATTTCAATGGTGCCCTGTTCATGTATAAACTGTTGTAGCAATTTCTTCTTTCCAATACTTATCTGGTAATTTGGCTTTTAGCAACATTGTTCTCGCTATTTCTTGTATTGATCTGTTATTTATTTCTATGACTCCATTTTGTTGTGGAGTTCTTGCAACTGAAAGGTGTCTCTTGTTTCCATACTTCCCACAGAATTCATTAAAATCATTTGAGGTAAATTCACCTCCTATATCTACTCTTAGGCATTTGATGCTTTGAATGATTTGAAAGTATCTAGTGCTTCTAATTTCGCTGTAAGAAATGAAACCCAAACCATTATGGTATAATCATCAATAAATCACATAAAGTACCTTTCTCCTTGCAGAGTTGGTGTTCTTGTTGGTCTGCATAGTTTTGCGTGAACAGGCTCTAGTGTCCTTGGTGTCGAGCACTCCTTTGACTTGAAGCTCACTCTTGTTTGTACCCTATGTTGGCAAGATTCATAGGTGGTGCTTGTTGGTTTCGAGATTTTGAGCATATCTCTCATTGCTGGTGTTTTGTTGATTTTTACCAAACTGTCAAAGCTCAAGTGTCCTAGCCTTTTATGCCGTAACAAACCCTCATCAGTCTGTCCAATGTAGCATTTTTTCCCTTAAATTTTATCAAGAATATATACATTTCCTAGAGTCCTTATCGATCTTCCCACTAATCTTCCTGAATTAATCTTTCTTATTTAAATTATGGTATGTTCTATGTTTAGAGCAGTTTAGTTATTTTTTTTCTTATTACCCACAGATTAGCAATCACATATACATTAAGTGCAGATAGAATTATAAATGATCAATAGAAAACAAGCCAAGACAAGAGACACAAGATGTGGCCGCTAGCCAGGGACAAACCCCAATGCGGGGAAGCCCTTTGATCAAATCTTCTTTTATCTTCAATAGTTCAACAGAAAGAAATAGTACAAAATCTGAATTCTGTAATTTTATATCAGCAGCAGCAAACCCTAGATCAACAAAGTCAAACTTGATCAAACTAGTTGAAATTGACCTCTAAAATGCTTGGTCAATTTCTGGTCAACTTGTCCTCGAATATCCTGAATAAACAGCCCTTGAACAGCCCCAAAAGTACAGTCAATTTGCAGATTTCTGAGGTCAACTTGCAGCCCTAAACTAGGGCAGTCAACATTGGTCAAACCAGAGGTTAGATCACCTTGGTTTTTGTGCCAAAAATTACGGCCTGCCTAGGAGAGGCAACCACATCCAATCCGCACTTTTGGATGGTCAACGCTGGTCAAAGAGATGCCCTGCTGCCCTAGCGTCCTCCTTTCTGCGTCTTCCTTGCCCTAGGACGTCTTCCTTTCAGCGACACGTGTGAGAGAGAGAGGCTCCTTTTATACGTAGGGGATAGAGAGAGAAGATGAGTGAATGAATTGTCCAAATGAGGAGGAGGCTCCTTGTATTTATATGCAAATGTTGAGGGTGAATAGATGTGACTGTTGGGCTTCTAAGCCTACATAAGTTTGCAGTCCGACCTTGACAATTTGTCCATAATCAAAATAAATTCATATTTCCGTAAATACTTATCGGAGTCGGATGATCTTTAGATCAATCCTACACCTCTCAATGAGAGGAATCTAGGAAAAATATCAGAAGCCATAAATAAGGTGATCTACATGGAGTTTGGGCCTGGTTGCCAATTTTAACACCTTTTATGTCGTAACCAACCCTCATCAGTCTGTCCAATGTAGCAATTTTCTCCTTAAATTTTGAATATATACATTTCCTAGAGTCCTTATCGATCTTCCCACTAATCTTCCTGAATTAATCTTTTTTATTTCACAATCTTTGGCATGAAAAGTGAGATCATAACCTTGATTGTACATCTAGTTGACACTTAAAATATTATGTTTGAGTCCTTCAACGTAGAAAACATTTTGTACTTTAGTCCTAACATTGTCAAGGCTTATGGTATGTCTTTCAGTGATTCTTACAGATCCATTGTCTCCAAAAGACACATTTCCTCCTTTTTCTTCTTTTAGAGATCTTCGGTCATGTGTCTATAACACCCGCTATCAACCACTGACTTTGATTGTTTCGAGCATACATAATTAATCCGCATTTTTCAGTTTGTGGTTCTTCTTGTTTTCTCTTATAAAATCCTTCTCTTGATCTTGTAGGACAATCTTGTGCCATGTCCAAAATTGTTGCATCTATAACACTCTATACTATACTTGGATAATGGTGCAAATGAATTATGATTTCTGCTATCATCAGTATCTTTGATTTTGATGCGTACGAGCTTATTTTTAGAGGTTTGATGGGAACCTATTTCATAATAATTTTTCAAATAAGCTTTACAATCTCTTGCTTGATGACCAATTTTTTTGCATGAAAAACAATGACCCAAAAAATAGTTTGATACCTGGCTGAGTATGGTTGCCTTGATGGAATAGTTCTTCTAGAGTTGATCTGCTTTGGAGACTATCCAAATCTTTGTTGGTCCTTGTTCCTTATCATATTGCTGCCTGCATTGTGAATGGACCCCTTGAGTGCATCAACTTAGCTTTTCGATGTAGCAGTATTTCCAGACTCCTATCTCTTGTCCTTACTCTTGCTGAGATTGGAGCTTTTAAGTTTTTCTTTAACTTCCTTACCTGGTGACTTGGTGTTTGTATCTTCTTTGTATGAGATCTCACCCATATAACCAAGACTGGTCTTGTCAGATGGTGATCTTTGACTGCTGAGAATAGTATCCAGGATTTGAGAGCTTTTCATGTTTTTGTTGAGCTTATCTAGCTCTTTCCTTAATGAGACAATTTCTATTTCAAGCTTTTCACAATTTTCTTCCTTTTCTTTTAGCTAACTCCGGGGCATTTCCCCTCATTCTAAGGATGGTACCTAGTGTAAAGTGGGTGGCATAAACTTAGTGCACCTTACCTAGTAGGGACATCAAATGAGGCCCACCAAATCAAATACATAACAAGGGTATCTAGCTCGAGGACTCAACCCTAAGACCTCCTAATTTAATTCATAACGCTCAACTATTCGAGGTAGCTCACTAGGCTATATAGTGTCTAGGTTTGTCAATTAGGACTCATAATTAGACTCTGTTGGTTACAACTCAAAAATAGGCAGACCTTTAGGCTTTAGCAACTAGCCTCTTTTATTATAGTGATATGGTTTAATTGGCTTCTTTTTGTCTCTTTTCTTATTGTTTTTGTGTGATTATACTTAGTTTACATAAGTGAATGTTGGGATGTGCATGAAGCACTCCCTTAATTGTTGAACCATTCTCCTTCCCTAGAGACCCCAAAGACATTGCTAGATCAATTCTCTTACCAACTGAGGTCACCTAGACACTAGCGGTGGGTTACTTCTTCCTGGATGTAGCACAATGGAGGCTCTAGATCTTTCCCCCAGCCCTACTTCGGGGCACCATTATAT
This sequence comes from Pinus taeda, assembly GCA_000404065.3. Classification (NCBI taxonomy): domain Eukaryota; kingdom Viridiplantae; phylum Streptophyta; class Pinopsida; order Pinales; family Pinaceae; genus Pinus; species Pinus taeda. The sequence goes on along the minus strand of APFE030868037.1, from coordinate 62,337 downwards.
TGAGTTTTCTTCATTTGGCCTCAAGAGTTAGGAGAGATAGATCTAGATCTAGTGGATTATGACCTAGTCCCTGATTCCTTGGAGTCAAGGGTTTTCCATGTTTTAGCATATAGATGTTATGTTTCTACTTTATTTCTTGTTCTTTATATAGGAGACCTTTTGGTACTCTTGCGTGTATCGACATCATTGTCTCAACAGTCACATTGACCTACTTTTGTGATGATTTGTTGGACATTAATATAAATATCTTATCTTATTTACATGTTGATCAATTTTGCAGTATCATGATGAAGAATATATCGTTGCGGGTGTGGAAAGAATATTATTGGGGAAAATATTGAAAAATGTCTATGAACTTAAAAAATTAAAATATCAGACTTCGACTATTATAGGACTTTAAATTAAGCAAAAGAAATCCAAAAAGAAAATTTTATAGGCAACCTCTCACACCTATCCATTATGTTTTATCAACTTGTGATATTTCGTTGACATATTGTGTTATTTTTAATATTTTCATATGCCTCAAAAAATTGCATTTTTTGCGATGATACCATTGGGAAGGTGAAAAGCTCATGACATATTGCAAATATCCAAAAAGTCAGACTTTATAGCCAACTTCTCACACCCTTGCTGATGTTTTTGTCAACTTGTGATATTATGGCAATATATCATGATATTTTGAATATTTTTGTACCCAACAAAAATTCATCTAGAAATTTTGATTACTTCTGGTCACCAGAGGACATTGACAAAACTTCAGTTTCAATTTTCATTTGTAATTAGTCATTACATTGTGAGACCAATAACAAGTTTCTGGTGATTGAAGTCCTATATCAATTGTAGGAAACTCAATAACTGGCTAGATAACGCTTGGCATATTTTTTTTGAAATTCCCAAGATTGTTTTGCATTCATATTGGTCTACATGAATTCTTTCTTTGATAGTGGTCTAAGATTAGATTATTTTTGATTTTATTTTTTTATTTTCAGTTGGTTGTCTTTTGTTCTAAATAATGGAAATGAGATTCCATGTTATTGCATCGTTTAAGTGACATGCATTGTCCCAGTGACCACTTTATTGAAGTTTGGTTTCTCACATGCAAATCTCTATACTGGAGTTCTAGTTGGAATTTGTTTTCATTTCTGTTGTTTGGAAGTTTGATTATTTTTTAACAATCTGCTGTTGGGGCTTTGTTCTGTTCGAAAATTTGGTAGTAATTGCTTTTTTCGGCGGATTTCATACAATATAGGTTGTTGCCAATTGCCTGTCGTCTCTTCAAGAAATTTTGACCTTGGAAGGAAACTCTTCTGAGGAAGCATCTAGAGAGAAGGAATTGCTTTTGAGTAAGCCAGTGATCTATGCTCTTTTGAATAGGTATGTTTCATTTTGTTGTAAAGACTGATTTGTTTGTATCTGTATTTACATCTCTTGATTTTTCAAGAAACATGAGAATAGGTGGAAGGTTTTCTTATGACACATGTATTTTCTTTTCAACACTTCTTAGGTAGTGCCGAAGGATGCATTACTACTAATTCCTTGAATTTGGAAGACTTTTAAGTGTTGCCAAATATGTAGGAGAGTATTAGATACTCCTATGTAGTTGTAAATTGGTTTAGTGTGTGACAAATTGCATTTTAAAGTTTATGTTAACTTAGGAGTTTATCCTGGTTAGTAAGACTTATTCATATGACAATCTGTAACCATATTAGCCCTTCTAGATCTTAAATATAGGTAGTTAGTTATTCTGTGCTTTGAGATAGCTCTCATCTTATATGTACTCCTATGCATAGAATGTATGATAGAAAATAGCATAGCAATGAAGCATCTTTTTCATTTACATTCTCATTCTCACAGAGCAATATATAGATCTTTTTGCTGTGATACAAACACTGTTTTGATCTAATGTGCTTCATGCACATTTTATACTTGTCTGCATCATTTAGGTGGAAGGTTTTCTTATGAGACATGTATTTTCTTTTCAACACTTCTTAGGTAGTGCCCCCAAGGATGCATTACTACCAATTCCTTAAATTTGGAAGACTTTTAAGTGTTGCCAAATATGTAGGAGAATATTAGATACTCCTATGTAGTTGTAAATTGGTTTAGTGCGTGATAAATTGCATTTTAAAGTTTCTGTTAACTTGGGAGTTTATCCTGGTTACTAAGACTTATTCATATGACAATCTGTAACCATATTAGCCCTGCTAGATCTTAAATATAGGTAGTTAGTTATTCTGTGCTTTGAGATATCTCTCATCTTATATGTACTCCTATGCATAGAATGTATGATAGAAAATAGCATAGAAATGGAGCATCTTTTTCATTTACATTCTCATTCTAACATAGCAATATGAATATAGAGATCTTTTTGCTGTGATACAGACACTGTTTTGATCTAATATGCTTCATGCACATTTTATACTTGTCTGCATCATTTCTGTTAATGCTTCTTCTCCCATAACTTGTTTTCACATTGTTTACATTTCCCTCTGATTTGTATCTTGGAATCAAATCATCTTTAACTGCTTCTCTGAACCTCCGATTGCTATTTCCTTCATCTTGAAGGTAGAACTGCTGTTCTTGTTTGTTCAATAGACAACCATGATATTGTTTATGTAATGTCATCTTTATTCCTCTGGAAAACACTTCTGATGAATCACCTAGCACTATGGTTGCTTGCTACTGTGAATCTCACCTCCAGCTATGATTGTATCACTTAGCGATGTCTCCTTGCCAAAGTTTACTAGCCTAAGGCTTACTTTGCAACTTTTACTTGTGAGCAAGATTCTAGCTCTATGGTTTCCTTGGCAACTTCCCTTTGCCAACCATAATTCATAACTCTATGGCTATTATGATTTCTGGCAGCTTCTTGCCAAGCTCCAGTAAAAATATGCTTTTGTTGTTCCCAAGACTGTCACCAATATACTCTTAGTCCCTCTATTTGGAGACTGCTAGTTGTGTATGGCTTTACACTGCACGTCTCGGCCATGCATCCTGTTTAGGCCTTCTGTCTATCATACATAAGTTTTCCTTTTCTCTTTTTTTGATGTCTCTCTTCATTTTATAAAGTGTGTATGGGTGTTCATTTTTTGCTTTTACACCAATGCCTGGTTTTATTTTCTATCAAATTTTAGTATGGTCTAAACATTGGAATGATTAGTTCCAGAAAAGCCAACAACCTCCATTGACCAGGTACTAAGCTCATCATTTTTTTAACTGAATTTTTTGTTTATTTTTCAACCAGATAAATGAAAAAAATCTTCCACATAGTAATCAAATTCAACACCCTGAATTTCAAATGTCCTGGTACTCTGGTTTCCTCCTAGATTGTATTCTCACCTCCAACCATGATTTCTATCACCTACCACTGCCTCCTTGCCAACAAAATCTCCTAGTCCTAACGCTTACTTGACAACTTTCCTAATCAACTAAATTCTAGTGCTATGATTGCCTTGGAAAGTTGTCCTTTCCAGGCATAATTTAGAACTGTATGGCTACCCTGACAACTTTTTGCCAACGTCCAGCATAAATATTCTTTTGTTATTCACCATAAAATCACCAATATACTCTTAGTCCCAATATTTGGAGACTTCTAGTTGTGTATGGGTTTCTACCGCACATCTCTGCCATGCATCCTGTTTGGGCCTTGTGTTTGTCATACATAGGTTTTCCTTTTCTCTTTTCTCAGATTCTGTCTTCATCTCGTAACATGTGTATGGCTTTCCACTTTTTGGTTTTATACTATTGTCTGGTTTTATCTTCTATCAAATTTTATTGTTGTCTAAACTTTGGAATAACTAGTTCCAGAAAAGCCAACTACTTCCATTGATCTAGTACGAAGTTCAACATTTTACCAACTGAACTTTTGATGTATTTTTCTATCAGATAAATTTAAAAGGCATCCACATTGTAAGAAAATTCGAGACTCTGAATTTCAAACAAAATGATCTCATCTCTGTTGGACTGCAATTTCTGCGAATTTCTATCACTCAACTTCTGATCTTCTATGCCCTAGTGTCTGACATATCTGCTCCTATATTGTCATGGATGCTATGCATCTCACCTTTCCCAGGTCACCTTTACCTCTCATGTGCTACATCTGCCTCTTCCAGGCTGTGTCTTGCACGATTTCCTCCTCCCATGGGATTTTAGAGCAAACTTGTAGGGCACACATTTATTCTGTTTGATGGATTCTTCAAAAACTATTTTCTTAAATATGAAAACCTACACAGATTTATCTCTTTGTGAAATTTTCTCTATCTATCCATGCTAGGAATTCTGTTTTGTCTGCATGAATTTGGAACTAATTTGGTTCTGCTTCACAATTTCTCTCTGCTAGTGTGTTTATGCAAAATTTTAGGCCAAGGCACAAAAATTTGGTTTCCTGCTCATGCAAACAGATCTGTTTGTGGGAATCTTCTTCACTCATGCAACTGCTCTTTCTCATGGATTAATGCTTTTAAGTGTGAACTTGTTACATCAAAGTCAAGCGTTTTTCTGCAAGGTCTGTTAGGTCATACATTTTCTCCACAATTTATCACTCATTTTTCTTGTTGGCGTTGTCCTTTCTGATATCCTCCTACGCTCATGTGCATTTTTGTCTGAGATTTGTGCTTGTCTGGAGGGCATTACTGTGTGTTAGAGTTTCATGTTCTGGTTGTATTTGCTTGTGGGTTTAAGCCCAAGACTATGGTCGTCTTCTTTTATTTATGTTCCTTCTTTGCTTCTTCTTGAAGGTTTGATTCTATGTTTGCGGGTCTTTGATCTAGATCAGAGACCTCTCATGCTTCTCTAATGAATTTGAGCCACTACTTGCTAGCTTCAATGGTTGATATTTGACAATCTTCAATGGCATGTTGTGTGTGTCTCCCCCTGATGGCTCCTTTTTTATTTCCACTCTTTTCCAAAGTTAAGAAGGCTAGGATCTTTTTAAATTAAGTAAAGCATCATTTTAGCTTTTACCTTGCTTTTCACATTGATTTGCAAGTATACTCTTTTCCATCCCTCTATCTTCATGGTCTCCTCCAATGCGGTCCATCTCTGCTGCTTGGTATTTGTATTTAGAGGCTTCAAGATTATTATTGCTCTAATACCATGCTAAATTTCAGATATGGTTGCATACGTAACACAATATAACACATAATATGGGGAGTATTGAAAATTTTGAATTTTGATAATTCAGAAATTTTGCCTCCATAGATGTTTCCCAGATCTCAATGCTGTGAATTTCAGCCTTGGGGCGGTTTTGAAATATTTTGTAAAACAACAGCAGAAAGAGTACAATATTTCAATCCCACTCAGTTCAAACTTCTAGGCTCTAGCAATCCATGGAGAAAAGATTCCAAAGAACTTGGATAAGTTCCAGCCCTCTACGGCAATCTATTCCACATAAACCAGATCCAAAAATGATTTTTACAACACTTGTAACAACAGTACAACAGAAGGTAATCGGCAGCAAAACAACCCTTTTGATTCCTTAGTAAAAATTTAAAATCATTCAACCATTGCCATTTTTACTTGTGTCAAATCTTTAAGACATAATTGTAAATAACAATACATGAAGAACATATATGGTTGAAAACCAAATCTGAAAAATGCATTAGTTTTGGACAGCTGAAAACTTCATTTATATACCCAAGATGAAGTACATGTACATACCATAACCTTCTCTCAAGGCTAGTACAAGTCCACTAGCTCTCCAAAATGTAAGCTAGGGAAAACATGGAAACCCTAGCATGACAAAGCAACTCCAATATGCAAGAATCACTGCAAACATCCTCCAATACGAGACATTGATTTAGTGAATAGTGATAAATCAAAAGCTTTCTTAATTATAGGTTATAATGGAGTCAAGTCAATCCACTTTATGAATATGGCATAGACCGAAATACACACTAAAGTGAAATAAGACATAAAAAACATAAAATAAACTAAATTCCAATTGACTTTATTAATACCCAAGTCTAGTACCTAATTTAACATTATTAAACTAATATTTACTTTAATACTTACATGTCTTTTACCAGGGCATAAGGTATTTCCTAAGTTTCTTTGTTAGGAATAGGTAAGGTGATGTAATTTATGGAAAGTTACTAGGGAAAACCTATGAAATAACTTTTAAAATCATGACGTGCTAGGTTTGTCTCTGATTCAACTAGTATTTTTTGACTAAGTATCTTCAATTTTATTTGTTGCAAACCTTTGAGAGGGAGCCTTTTTTTTATTTTGTTACTTCGATTTCTAGTGCTTTTTTGTTTAGATAGGCATTCAGTTCTAGGACTTAGAGGGTGGGTGGGCCTTTCAATTGAAGTAATATAACTTTTTCTTCGATTTTGTCTTTGCTCTTTACCTCTCAACCTTTTCTTTTGGTTTTGTTTAACTTAGGTTTACTTTATTGTTTTGATGAATTGTTTATTTAGACCTTTCTAGTGACATTTGATTGGCTATTCACAGGTAGGGAATCTAAATTTTATATGGATGAGATGGAAATGTAAGGGAATTTGTGGAAAGTGTTAAGTATGAATATGATATGATTACGCTATCTACCTTGATTCCTATTAGTACCTATTGGCCTAAGCTAAGGCACTTTTTTGAGGACAATTATGCCCCACTATGGCTAAACGAGATAAAGAAGTAACATCTTCACATTGTTGTAAATGATAAAAGTTCATATCTCATAACAAATTTACAAACAAGTCAAAATTCTCAACTACACATGATTCATCTGATCTGTCAATTAGGACACAATTATGATCAAATTACTACTAGACTATGGTGATGGGATTCATTTTCCAAGATCTATGCCATAGTCCTATACCAATGGCTTTCTCAGGAGCTGGAGATCCATCATATTAGGGGTAGAGGACATGCATGTTTCTTCCCCAACTACCTTACAATTGTGTTCAATGGTGTTGTCATTCATGCCAACATTGATTGGTCTATGAACATTCTTAATATCCATCTATGGTTTGCATTGAATCTTGATTGAAAGACCCAAATGACAAGAAGCCTTGAAGAATGGAAGGAAAGCCTTAGATACCCTGCATTAGTTGAGGGAAATGGATGTAAAGGTTAATGATTTTGATCGTGAGACCATCATTATTTGATTTTCCTTGTCATGCTTATTCCAATGGTAGGTGGCACATCATGTGGGTCCTCTCAGTTGAGGAGATGTGGCTTCTTGAAGTTGAAACCCCATTTGTGGTCAAGAAGCCCAAAAGAAATTGTTGCAAGCAACCTATTGATTGGATGGATAGTGGCATTTTAGTTCAAGAAAATTAAATTAATTTAATGATGGGATAGTCCTAATAAACTTCGCTTTTAAAAGATGTCATGGTCAAGGGAAATATAGTTAATCAAATTTGAAATCTTGTTGGCCCATATAATTGTTGTTTTGGCTCCAAATTCAAAATTGAAATTAAAATTTGAGGTTGGCTTCCTCCCTTGACAAGTCAGTTGGCGTAGAAGCATCTTCAATTAGTATAAATACAATTCATTTCACAGTCATCAAATCAAGCTTAACATTTTCTTTTCTCTCTGAACTGTGAGTGAGCTCGAGGTTTTCTGAGGTCATTAAATTGATGATTATACATTACAGTATGAGGGCGATTGAGCTAATTAAGGAGTTTATTTTCCAAAGGCAAAAGTTGAGACAACTTAAGGCTGGGCACAAGACAAATTTGTGGCATGTTGGATTATGCATGTGGGCAACACCTAGCAATGACGCGATTTCACGGTATTGACAATAGAGGCAACAGTGGCATGGACAACAATATTATGGCGATGAAAATATAGTGAACAAGCAGAATTAGTGATAGCATTGGCAATTATAACAATATTATGATAGTGATATGACAAGAGCATAGGTAATACAACAATGTTATTGACAACAGTGGCAGAGCAGTGTATTTAGCGTAATCTATCTTATTCTTTTATCTTCTATCTTCAGGATGGTAGGGAGGTGCAAGGCGGAGAGTGAAGTTTCCTTCAGGTTGGAGCCTAAGAACACTTTAGGGATGTAGGGTGGTGTTCGGGCAGATTGGAGCCTCTGCAGGGTGTTGGAGCGTCCTTCTAGTTGGAGCTGGTAAATTAGGGTGTTGGAGCATCCTTTCAGTCAGAGCGGATAAAACCAGGGTGTTGGAGCATCCTTCCAATTTGAGATGGTAAACTTGGGTGTTGGAGCATCCTTTCAATTGGAGCTGATAAATCAGGAGGTTGGAGCCTCCTTCTAGTTGTAGCTAGAGAATCCTAGAAGCTAGAGCTTCCTATTGATGTAAACTTTAAAGACGAATATTAAGAAGCGCTTGGTGGTTTTTCCCTCGGAAGGGTTTCCACCTAGAAACCTTGTGTCTATTGTCTTTGATATTGTGCATTGTTGAATAGTGTTGTTGATTTATGTTTTGATTTGATGCTAATGATTAATCAATGCTATGAAGATGAAAAATTAACTAATTGAAGTGAAATACTGATTCACCTCCCTCACAGTATTTCCAACAATTAGTATCAGAGTAGGTTCCTTCAGTTGGTGCTTAACAGGTAGAAGGCAGATCTCAGAAGTGCAGAGATGGGAAAGTCAATTTCAGGGCACGAAAGAAGCCCCATGCAAAAAGCGTCACAATCAGGGCTCCGTAGTGAACATTCTTAGAGACATGAGAAGTCTTGATGTTGTGCTTTGATGATCATAGTCTTTAAGGTAGGTTGTTGTGAGAACTTGACATGCTGTCATGGTTTGTTGAGCAACAACTATTAGGGTTTTCATATAGATGTCGACGCCATTAGGTTTTTGATAGTGAATGTGTTGAGTTGCTGAGTCGGGGATTACATTGGTGTCTTATGATTTTGTGTTTCCGAAGGTAGAAGTTGAGACTGTTTAAGGCTGGGCTTAGGACAAATTTGTGGCACATTGGATTATGCATATGGGCAAGACCTAACAATGATATGATTTCATAGTATCGATAGTAGAGAAAGTAGTAGCATGGGCAACAATATTATGATGATGATAGTATAGTACCTAAGTAGAATTAGTGATATCAGTGGCAATTGTAGCAGTATTGTGATAACTATATGACAAGAGCAGAGGTAGTACAATAATGTTATTGACAATAGTGGCAGAGCAATGTATTTAGTGTAATCTATCTTATTCTTGTAACATCTATCTTCAGCGCAATAGGGTGGTGCAAGGCAAAGAATGAAGTCTCCTTCAGGTTGGAGCTTGAGAACACTTTAGGGTGGCAGGGTGGCGCTGGGGCATGTTGGAGCATCCTTCCATTCAGAGCTGGTAAATTAGGGTGTTGGGGCATCGTTTCAGTTGGAGTTGATAAAACCGGGGTGTTAAAGTGTCCTTCCAGTTGGACCTGGTAAACTAGGCGGTTGGAATGTCCTTTCAGTTGGAGTTGATAAATCAAGAGGTTGGAGCTTCCTTCTAGTTGTAGCTAGAGAATCCTGGAAGCTAGAGCTTCTTATTGATGTAAACATTAAACACTTATATTAAGAAGCATTCGATGGTTTTTCTACCAGAAGGGTTTCCACCTAAAATATTGTGTTCACTGTCTTTGATTTTGTGCCTTGTTGAATGGTGTTGTTGATTTATGTTTTCATTTGATGCTTGTAACAAATGTAAATATACATTAAATAGTAATTAATTATTTAAGAGACATGTCCCAAAGGACATGACTACTTATGAAAGGGCACCTTGCCTGGTATATAAGCAAGGCTCTCATTTTAACATTCAATCATCCTATTATTCTATCATATATATATATTATATATATATATATATATATTATATATATATATATATATATATATATATATATATATGATTTATATAACATTTGTGTATTCTACATTGTAAGTACAAGTAAGCTACATTATTTGTTTCTTACAATGGTATTAGAGCTCTTTGACCCTCTGGCCATTCAACCACTGCACCAGAGCCACATTAAGACTACCATTACATGCTCCAGATTCTGAAATCATGGATACCTGTTTTAGAGAATTAAGTGAGCTTATAGAATCACTACGGGAAATTAGAAAGGCAATTATAAACTCGTTGGAGAATATTGAAACACTAGATTCAACACCTACAATGGAGGAGGACATTGACATGAAAGAGACTAACAATAATGAATGCCCTAATCGGGAAAAGGATGTTGAATATGTTGAATTAGGAACTCCTCAGGGTGACATAGATGAGATCGGGTCTGAAAATATGAAATGTGAGATCACTCTTCAGCAAAAGCTAAATATGTGTCAAATTTTCAATCAAAAACATGCATCATCAACGATTAAGGCTAAACTAGATAACCATCTAATTTCAAAGCTCGAAGCATTGGTTTCTCAAAATGAAAATCCTAATGCACTGTACAAGGAGAAATCTGATATCTCTTCATCACCTAGGTTGAACTGTTCACTATATGCATAAAGTGCTAAACCGACCTTCTCACAAGAATCACATGTTGGAATGCAATTGTAGGATATATATGTTGAAATGAGCATTGGTATTCCAAAAACCACAGATTCTGATGCTAGCAATTGGGAAAGCAGTAGAGACAAAACAACGACCAGCAAAGACTCTGAAATTAGACATAAAAGTCATAGAGATAAGAAATCGAGATGCAGAGCCTCTAAAACCCTGCACAATATAAGCAAAACTGTTGATGTAACTGATAAGGAGGTAAAACAATATACAATGAATGAAGAAGATGAGACTCCAGATATAGTTGTAAGGAATTATTTTGAGAAAATCAGAGAAGACATAGTCCAATGTACAAAACACAAGGGGTTTAATTGGGATGATAATGAAAACTGTAGATGAGTCAATTTTAGATAGCACAAGTAGTGAGAGTGAAAGTGTTGTGAAGCAACCTGATGAAGCACAATTTGCCATACAGTTGTATGAACATCTTCATAAATTTATAAAGTCTGCAGGCATTAAGGTTTGCATTGGCATTATTACGTCATACAAGCTACAACTAAAATGTTTGCAGTGGGAGTTTGACAGTATTCTTAGAACTGAAGGAGGGAAAGGGTTATATATTAACACAGTAGATGCTTTCCGATGTCAGGAGCGAGATGTAATCATCATGTCTTGGGTCTGAGATTCTTGCCATGGTTTGGGTTTTGTAGCTGATATTTGTCTGATGAATGTGGCCTTAACAAGAGCTCACAGAGCACTTTGGGTTAAGGGTAATGCAACAACACTAGAGTAGTCAAATGACTAGTCAGCGTTAAATGATGATGAATTATTAATCTGATGTCAGGCTGCATCGATAAAGATACACACTATTGGTGAATTCCAGGGAGAATCTGCTTGTGAGATAATCATTCCGATTGAGTGAGGCAGAATTGAAACTACTCAAGGAACCATCAGAGCAAGCATTGTTGTATTCCTATTCATTCCTTTGCACGATTGTCGAACAATATATTATAGAAAGGAGCTGAATAATCATAAAGAGAAAAGGAAATCTATTGAATGTAATGAAAATTGAAAGTGATGAGAAGAACATATCACCTCGTAGACGGATCAATGCAGAAGGCGACTACTCTAATTCATTAACAAAATATGGCTCTCCATTGTCCGATCAATCAAACCTAGGCACCATACATACATCAATATTATCTCATGAATCTGAAATGAGAAAATGGAAAAAGACGTTGACTGAAAATTCCAGTAAACCAGGCAACAACAATTACACTTCCTATGGACCACAATGTCAATCTGTCTCCCCCGAAGATGAAGACGTCCAAATTTTTCTCGGCACCCAATTCCCCGAACTGTACGACCCCGAGACTAGAATTCCAAAGCAGCTGGACAAACATGCCCTAAACACAGGCTTAGTTGCTGCTTGACTAGGCTCATATTTATCCTCTGATCTCCAAGAATGGGTCAAAAAAAATATTGTGGTTCTAAACATGGACGACAACTCTTTCAAAGAGCTGCAATTTTTTGGATTATGGTGTTCATGGTCGACCTGCGAGAGTAGTATCTCTCCAACTCCATTCTTAGTGAAACATTTGAAGGGGGTGAATCAAATTGCAAGTTAATGAAGTTGATCTCGTTCCTGCGATATCTAAGCAAGCGAGCAGTAGGGTGTGAGGTCGTTTATTCAAGAGAGACACAAACGCATGTACAGACATGATTGTATGGATTGTGGTGACTAGTGAATATAAAAAATAAATAAAACAAACTTAACACAAATAAATAAAACAACCTTAACACTTCAATTATTAAAGTCACTTTATAAATTTATAATAAAACCACTTTATTAATTTATAAAGTTACTTTATAAATTTTATTAGAAGGTCACTTTATTATCTATAATTTTTATAAAGTTATCTTCTTAAAAAGATAATAATAATAAATAATAGTAATAAAATAATATTTAGAAAAAATCAAAAGGAAAATGGATAACTCTAATTTCAAGATAGTGCTACCGATGAATTACACATGTTGAAGTGACATACAAAACAAGAATAAGAGGACAAAGCATCCCTTAATGGGGTGGCAATGTAACAGATATAAATATACATTAAAATAGTAATTAATTATTGAAAAGACATGTCCCAAAGGACATGACTACTTATGAAAGGGCACCTTGCCTGTTATACAAGCAAGGTCCTCATTGTAACAAAATGGTTAAGCTAAGAGGCCCCTTCGAGTTTTCAACCTCACTCATTGAGAGTTTCATTATTCATTTGTCAAATGAATTCGTGGGAGTCAATAACAAAGAGCAATGAATCACTGAGGAAAGGCATACATGATTTAGAGCTATGTAAAGTTGATGAAAGTAATGTTTCAGGTACAATGCATGGTTTAAATTAATATTTTCCATAAAAACCAATACTCGAATGCAAACACGTGTCAATTTATGGGGTGAGAAACTCTATAATTGAGACACCTTGCCAATATCTCAATAGTTATGGACTGATTGCATCGTGGATTAAGCAAAATGACACCATAATCATTGTTCTCCCCTACTGGTCAACACGTTGGAAACCAAGGAATGATTTTGCAGGTCTGCAATTGTTGCATATTGTATTAAAGAAGTGAAAAGAATTGTGAATTCTATCATCCCCTAGTTCAGTCCATTAATTATTATAATTCGCCATTCAAAAGGTTGCTTGAGGGTCCAAATTTTTGTTTTTAAGGCAATAGGTCCTGTTACCCACCAAAAGTGGGTGACCCCATGGGAGATTTTTTCTCCTGGTCAACTCTTCTAGTCGTCTGCCAACAACAATTGACAAACACCAAGTAGCTGATGTAATGTGCCATTCTTATCTCTGCCACATGCATCAATTTTATGTTTCCTCGCCCATTTGTCAATAACACATGTTGGAAGGTGAACAATCCGGCCCAAAAGGTACTTTATTCATTATGCAATCGAGTTCTTATGCTTGTTTTTCATTTGGGCATTTGACATGGATAATGGGTGACTTGGAAGAAGGAAGGGTTTTGATTATGGTTTTGTTCCCACACCTTAAATGGGGGGTTAATCTTCAATCCTAGTCTAGTGGGACCTCCCCAAATGAACCATGGTTTTAGGAAGGACACTATTTGGGAAACCTCGATTGAGATAGCATGGTTTTTCGTTTTCCCTGCCCCATACTTATCACTTCCCTCCGTATATTACGAGCCTTATAGTCCACCTCCCATTTCTAGGTCCATTGGGATTTAGCATACCCCTCCCCTTTTTCGCATATTCGGGCCAGGCTTGGAATTTTTTCCCCGGGAGGTTTGATGCAATGAAAAGAAAAGGAAAGAGCATACCATGGCCACAAGCAAGAAACAAAAGAAAGAAAATTATAAAATGCAAAAGATGGCTGGGATATTAACATTAGCACGTGGGCAAAAGCCAAGCATGAACTCTACCCCTTATCATTATGGCCATCACCCATTCCTTGGGGCCAATGTTGCCCCACCACATCATGGAAAAGAACCCTTGCATGTCCCAACCCCTGGTGGGTGATGAATTGCCCCACCACTAAGGGGTTAACCATTGCTGCACATCATTCAAGGCATGCTTTCATATCCTAGAGCTTGGGGCAGTAATACAAAGAAAAATCAAGAAAAACAAAAGGCTATAAGAGGGGTGGAAAAACAAAGGCCGGGGTAACTCATGCATCCGTGATTGCACCCTCCTCACATTTTTACGCCCAAAATGTAGAGTTCCTCATCATTACTACCCCTTTGACCATGACATTGGGCCTTGAGACCCCTTTTCCCCTTTGTTCCATCATTATTCACATGACACCTATTGATTGAAGGATGTACCAGGGACCTGCCTTTCCCCTTAGGGGTTGGGCACACCTAATAGGGTCATCAATTAGCCACTCGTACTTAGGGAGGGAATGCTATGGGCAGCCATGAAAGGATCACCAATTAGAAACATCTAACTGATAGGGCAACAAGGAAAAAACACATTGTTTTTTCGGCAACATCTAAAACTCAAAAAGAAGGAAACATAAAAAATCTAGTAAAGATGGAAACATCTCTATAGTTGTTTTATCTAATAATTTTATTGATTTTTATCTCATATATTTTGTAATAAAAAGGAGAATGTTTGCATTATTTATAAAATGCTCATCTCTCCCTCATAATAAGAGGGTGGTATTGTTTTCCAGAACATTTGTGTTATTCTATCATTTCTCAATCTTTTTAGATCTGCATGTAGATCAATTGGTATCAGAGCATAAGATCTTGGAAGCCATCCACCTCTTCAAAGATTTTTTTTGGGGATTTGTGGCTTAACAATTCAACACCCTTCTTATTGTGCCCTCCTTGCTTCAGGGGTCATACCTTTGGTGGATGAAAATCATACTGCCCCATCGAGAACCCTCATTTGAGGACTCCCTAGTCCATGATTTAGCCATGGATCTTCAAGAGCTAATTACGCTGCAGCAACAAAGACACCCTCCTGGACAAATGCAACTGGATACACGCTTTAAATTGCCCAAATTCTCGAGCCAAATGAATGGAGAGGCTGTCGATTCTTGGCTCCGCAGCCTCTCTACCTATTTCAAAACATAGATTCCAAAATCAACAAGAACACTTCAACAATTATTAGTTCTAGGACAACAGTAAGAAAATCACTTTAAACCATGAAATTTACCAAACTTATGAGGTAGAAAATTTCCCAATGCTTAGGCAATATAGATTTATAGTTTCAGACCTCTTAAGATGTTTTATGTGATTGTTAGGACAACAGTAAGGAAATTATAACAACAGCAAGGAAAACACCTAAGATCCAATAGATATCAAGGCAATAGTGACTAGCAATGATTAGTAAAATGCCCAATAACTTGCCAAAGTGAAATATGAGTTTTTGAACCACTTTAAGATGTAATATTCAATAATATATCAGATTTGAAACAACTTTTTACAACAGTAAACAAATCATCAGATTTACAAGTTAATGATGCTACAACAAACATCCAATATGCCCAAAACTAGGAAAAAATTATCAAAATTGAAAAAATTAAGTTTTTAGGGCTTTTTAGAGTGTGATATTTAGAAAATATCAGATTTGAAAAACTTGTTACAATAGTGAGGAAATAAAAAAACCAGTGAGCTATTAGTGCTTAAACAAATGCAAAAAAATGCCCAAAACCTGAAAAAAATCACCAAAACTGAAAATTTGAAAATTTGAGCCTTTTAGGTGAATTATTCAGAAAAATTTCAGATCTGATATATTCAGTGATGCAATAAAATTCCAACAAACAAAAAATCAGATCTAGGCTAGATAACCAATAGCCAAAAGTTAGGAAAATTCAAATTTTGCAATTTTGAGTTATTTTGACCAAATCAAATGTGATTTTAGGGCTTATATATCACTGTTAAAAATGAAAATTACAACAGTGGTAAAACAATGAGAAGATAGGGTTTAGTTCAATGTTGCGAAAATCGGGAAAAAATCGGCAAATACAAAAATATTCATTTTTTTTTCAAATTTTTAATATCTAAAGCACGATGGAGGTTGGGAGGCAAGGGTTTGGATGATGGCAGGGTAGTCGAAGGCATGGTCGACCAGGCCGAGGGCTTAGTCCTTGGCAGGAAGGGTTAAGGAGAATGATGATGACCCAGGGCAACGTGGATGCTTGTGAGGCGTTTGACAGATGAAAGGTGTGACAAAGATAGCTGGGGGAATGTTAATAGGTTTTTTGGTGGGAATAAGGGTTTTTCCAGGCGAAGGAGATGAAAATAGTGTGCTGGCACCATACCCGGAAGACCCGAGCTGCTACAGTTTGCGTTGGAAGGAACAAGCCGTTTGCGGTTTTTAGGGTTTGCCTGCAGGATTTAACCATGGTTAACCAGAGGGAGGTTGTTGACCTAGAACCAGCGCCGGAGGATATACTATCTGTGTGGGGAAGGATCTAATTGCGCAAAATGTGGAATGGTATTTTGGGACCGTAGGCAGCCATGGATACGAGAAACAATTTGCGGGAGGAATAGGCGTTAACAGGTTCTCCAAAGGTTCACTAGAAGGGCGTCTAGATCTGGCCGGTCAAAACAATCTCGACGCAAAGGGACTTCAGGAGGGGAGTTTTTAGAATGAGCCCCATCAATTCGTAACTCCTCGCTCGATTCAAGGAAGTAAAGGGAAGATCTCTGCACCGGGTTCCCTCTTATCAGGAGGTCTTGAAGATATTGTTAATTTCGGGTCGATTTGAGGGTTTCGAACCAGTGCTGAGAATGAATGGGGACCGGCAGTCATCAGGATTCAGAACCGTTTCTGCCAAAAATCTGGTAAACCCTAGCCGGACCGTAGCAATGGTTGATTCTGAATCAGGAGGGTTTTTGGAACTGAGATCTAGTCTCAGCGGTTCAGGCTATGAGAGGCAGGAAGTGGTGCTTGATACCATAGTAGTGATAGGGAAAGATTCAGGTAGCAAAGCAATTCCAGACAATAGCGCCCAGAGAAACCCCACATCAGAAAAAGAAGTGCAGGAGCAGCAAGAAGGAATAATCAAGAATGTCATGAGTACCCAAACCAAGGAGGAGGGTTTTGAGGTAAAAAAGACAGGGGAAAAAAGGAAAAAACCGAAACCCATCAAGAAGGACTTCAAAGCTAACTTAGTGTTGGGAATGGACATGTAGGTGGATGCGGCCCTAGAAGTGGCCGAATGTACCCTGGTTGGAAGGGTGAGGGGTAAGAAACACCAAACCAATTCATTAAAAACTGGGGAGAGCAGAAATGGCAGACAAACTTAGTTAAAAATTTCAAGGTCTCGGCCTTAGCTAAGGGATGGTTCATGGTGAGATTCGAGAACAAAGAAGCGGCGGATTGGGTAATGGAGAGGAATTGGGCATTCAGAAATTTCCCAATTTCATTCAAAAGATGGAGCCCAATGTTTGATGAATTGCATGAAAGAACAGATGTCTTTCCAGTTTGGGTTTGAGCTCCAGGACTGCCCTCCTTTCTCTGGGTGGAATCAGTGTTCAAGTCTATTGGGAATATGTAAGGCACTTATCTGGAGGCGGATATGTCTTTCCTTCAAACCCAAAACAAAGCGATGGCCCGGATACTGGTTAATCTAAACCCTAGAGGTGGTCTTGCGGAGACAATTAACATTCAGTATAGAGAATATGTGTTTGAGCAGCCCCTAGACTATGAACATCTTCCTTTCAGATGTCATAGATGTCACATCTACGGACATCTAGCAAGAGATTGCCCCCTGGGGAAACGTCGAAGAAGGAATCAGAAAACGATTGAAGCGGAGGGCATGGAAGCAGATCAGAATCAGTCTTTTCAGGAAGTGGAGATAAAGGAGAATCAAGAGGTGGAGGCTATGGAGGTGGACAAACATCAGGGGGAGAAGCAACTAGATCAGGCCTCAATCATCCCTCCAGACAGGGAAGAAACGACCGTAACAGGGCTCGGCAATGGAAGTTCGATTCAGGAGGTAATCAAAGGACCATCAGCTTCCACAAGTACCACCCCTATTGAAGACATTATGGGTATGAGACTTGACTCAAGTAACCCATCTTTATCTCCTTCTGAAACTAAAGATGATTGCTTGATTACTAGTACACAATAAAAAACGCATGCTTGATGATCAAATTCATGTTGAAAACCATGTTGAAAACCTCACGACTGCTATCCCTTCCCTAGATCTGAACCGTGAAGATGATTCGAATGAGGAAGCTAAACCACATTCTGCCTCTCTTACATGTCACTATAATCTTTGGTCTTTAGATAAAAAACTTGTGCTTTTAGGATCGATTGGCGGAATTGGTCGAACATCCCCTCAAAAAAGAAAAGTGAGGGGCAGGAAATCCTACTTATCTAAAGCTCAGGTTAGAGCAAAGTTTGATATGGCAGACGAGAAACAAATGTCAATCCATGGGGCGCTTAGAGCAGTGAATCCCCAAGAGAATGTAGTCAAATGATTTTGTTATCCTGAAACTGCAGAGGTTTAGCCAGTAAACCCAGAAAACTGGCCTTAAAGGAGATGGTCATGAGTTCGAAACCGGATTTTATACTACTACAAGAGACCCTAGGTAAAAGTATAGAAGTAGAAACAGCTCTAATGTCTCTGCTCCTGGGCTGGCTGTTCACAGCAATGGATTCAGTCGGCCACTCGGGAGGTTTGGCTATTGGATACAGAGAAGGAAGAGTGAGAATCATAAACCAATGGGGCTTGGATCATGCAATGGGAATGGAGATTCAATCTCCAGAATTTCGCTTTCCTTTTACAATCCTAAATATTTATGGGCCCTGCCAAGGGAGGATGAACTTCTGGAACGATCTTCTGTCAAAATCTATAATGGGAAGCCACAATATGGTTTTGGGTGGAGACTTAAATTTCTCAATAGGAAGCGCCGAGGCCTGGGGACCTGCGGCAAGAGAGGACCCTCTATCAGACTTTTTTGTGAACGCCATAAATTCCCATAATCTGACAGACGTTAATCTTATCAAGCTGAAACCAACTTGGAGGAATCGAAGAGTGGGAGAAGCCAGAATTGCTAAGAGATTGGATCGTTTTCTCTTAAGTGAAGATCTGACTACCAATATTCCTATGTTTCGGCAATGGGTGGGAGAGGGAGGGAATTCGGATCATTTCCCAATCTTTCTAGAGCTATCCAAACCTCCTAGGAAACCAGCAACGCCTTTCAAATTTAATGCATCATGGTTGCAAGAGGAATTCTACAATAAGCTGTTTAGTGAAACCTGGAATCATCCAGATGGAAGTTCCCAGGAAGGGAAAGGATTCCAGTTCATGGAAAACTTAAAAAAGCTAAAGAAAGCAACTATCGAATGGGCAAATTCTAGGAGGCAAAGACAGAACGAGGAATTAACCCAAATCAATGAAGAGCTCTGGAGGATGGAATGTATGGAGGCAGATGGCTACGAATCGCAGGAGTCAAAAGAGAAAATCTTACTACTAGAAAAATAGAGGGATCAAATTCTACTGGCAAGAGAGGAGGAATGGAGGTTGAAGAGTAGGGCAATATGGCTGAAAGCCGGGGATGAAAACATGAAATTCTTTCATAACTATGCAAAAGGGAGGAAAAATTTGAATACAATTTGGAAATTAAAGAATGAGGAGGGCAGAGAGGCAAACACCTTTGAGGAACTCTTGATTCTGGGGAGAAATCACTTTCAGAACCTGTTTGCGGATCAAGGAGAGATCACAATAGCAGAAATAATCAGGACTGCCCAATGTTTCCTTAAGTATGTAGAGGAGGAAGAAGCGGAGAGTTTAATGAACGAAGTTTCAAAGGAGGAAGTTGAAAGTGTTATCAAATCAATGGCAAAAGACAAGAGTCCAGGCCCGGATGGGTGGACCATAGAACTCTTTCAACACTTCTTTGATCAGATTGGGACAGAATTAAGAGAGGTAGTGGAAGAGTCTAGGAAAAAAGGAGAGGTATACAGTCTATTCAATGCAACTTTCATAGCACTTATACCAAAGAAGGAAGCTCCAGGTACTTTTGAAGATTTTAGGCCTATCTCCCTCTGTAATTGTATATACAAAATCATTGCCAAAGTGATTGCAGTTCGAATAAAACCAATCCTTTCAAGATGTATCACCAATGAGCAATTCGGTTTTTTGGATGGTCGTCAGATTCACAAAGCTATAGGAGTGGCACAGGAAACTATTCACAGTGTCAAGCAGATGAAGAGGAAGGGAGCAATGATTAAAATTGACTTGTCAAAAGCTTATGATAGAATAAATTGGGTTTATATAAGGATGCTACTCACCCATTTAGGATTTAAATATGATTTCATCAGGTGGATAATGGGATGCATCTCTAGTGTCAGCTTCGCAATTCTAATAAACGGTGCAACCTCGCCTTTTTTTAAAGGTTTCAGGGGATTAAGACAAGGCTGCCCCTTGTCACCCCTTCTCTTCCTTCTGGTGGCAGAAGGTCTGAGTCAGTTGATCCGCTTGGCCAAAAGGGAGGGAACAGTAAAAGGACTGGAAGTAGCAATCAACATGTTCATATCACATCTCTTGTTTGTAGACGACATCTTATTGTTCACCAATGGAAACCTGAATGAAATTAAGGAATTAAAAAACATCGTTGACCTCTTCATGAAAGCGACTGGAATGCAAATAAATTACAGGAAATCCTAGCTAATCACGGAAGGATTAGATAGGCTTGAGAAAAACCAGATCACCTCAATTCTTCCCTTTGATGTGCTCAACATGGAGAATCCTTTCAAATATTTAGGTTTTTGGTTGAAGGCTAACGCTTATAGGAAACAAGGCTGGAACTGGCTGGTTGCTAAAATTGAAGCCAAAATCTCACACTGGAGCTTCAAATGGCTCTCCTGAGCAAGAAGATTGACCTTAATCAAATCGGCGTTACTAGCCATGCCAGTCTATTGGGCTACATTAACATGGGTCCCAAAAGAGATTCTAGAAAAAATAAAAAGAATCTGCAGTAGATTTCTCTGGGCAGGCTCAAAGGAGGACTCTGTTCTTCCATGGGTAGCCTGGGAAAAAGTGGCAAGACCTAAAGAATGGGGAGGATGGGGGATAAAAAATCTCACTGACTTCAGCATCTCTCTGGCAGCAAAATCAGGTTGGAGAATAATCAAAATGGAAAATCTATGGACAAAAGTGGTGAAAAGGAAATACATAGACCCTACTCCTTTAGAAGAATGGATCAGGAACCCAATCAAGAAGGAGAAAAATGCTTTGGTGGTGTGGAAAGCCACGGTGGAGGCGTTCAAGGTGATTGAACAAGGTCTGGCCTGGCAGATTGGAAATGGGGAAAATCTAAGGATAGGGAAAGATCCTTGGGTTGGATGCAATGAAAAATTTGCCCTTTCCCCTGGTTTAATCAGACATCTAGAATCAAAAGGCATCTTTTATCTAAGTCAGGTCGAGAAAATTTGTTTCTCTTCTATATGGGGGCAAGCTTGGAAATCTAGAGAAGATCTAGGTCTACGGCCAGCCTGGTGGAATGAGTGGAAGGTATACACCGAAGAGTTAACTCGATCAAATGTAAGGATAAAAGACAGACAGGATCAACTGGTTTGGGCACATGCAGAAAATGGATCTTATTCTCCAAAATCCGGGTACAAATTCCTAATGACAAAAAAAAGATGGGGAGATCCGGAATGGTGGGTCAAACTGATATGGAAACTCAAATGCCCAGCAAAAGCCAGACTTTTCTTTTGGTGTATTCTAAAAAGGAAAATTCCTACATGGGATATACTTCAAGCTAGATGCAAACAAGGGTCGGGGAGATGTCCCCTATGCAAATCAGAATCTGAAAACATAAGACATCTGTTTCTAGCATGCCCATATGTCAAAAAAGTTTCGGCGGAGGTCGGAAAGCTTATTGATAAACAGGTTGATTGGGAGGGGGAAATTTTTCAGGAGGTATGGGACAAATGGTGGCGCAATTATCCTGAGGGGAAAATGCGAAATTTACCACCCATCATCTGCTGGGGAATCTGGATTGCAAGGAACAAGAGTATATTTATGGAAAAGGAAACCACAGCTGAATCAATAGCGATTCAATGCACTTCTATCCTGTCAAATATTCCTGAATTGGAGGAGGAAAGAAATCCTAGGCAGATAAGGGAGGAACAGATCAAAGAAGGAATCCTATGGGCATATTTTGACGGGGCTTCACAGAACAACATAGTAGGAGCAGGGATGATCATCCACTTAAATGAAAACCAGTCTTTAAAAGCTTCAATAGGTTTAGCCATGGGGATAAGCAACTTAGCAAAACTCTCAGCCTTAAAACTTCTTCTATGCTGGCTCATTCACAGGGACATCCTCACGGTTCAGATCTTTGGAGATTCTTTCTCTGTCATAAAATGGGTCAATGGACAAAGTATATGTCACAGTTATATGCTCAGACCTTTATTAGAAGAAATTCAGTCCTTGAAACTCTCTTTTAATGTGTTTTCAATATGCCATATTTACAAGGAGCGAAATGTTGCAGCAGGCAACCTTTCTAAGGAAGGTTTACATCAGGTTATGGGCAGTTGGAAAATAGCGGAAGAATCTCATGGACAGATCCGTGTGTCGGATCAGCCACTTCACACATAGTGCTTTTCTTTTATCATTACAGTTTTAAGACTTTTAAGTTATTTTAAAAATGCTTGAAAACATACTTTTACTTTGAGACATAATGGGAACAAAGCTCTCCATAGTTTTTTGAATGTTTTTTCTATTTTCATTTTGGGCTGTTTTCCTCCTAAGAGGAGGCCCAGGAAATAGAAAATTGACATCACTAGATGGATATCATTTTTGGACTGTTTACAGTGACTGTTATTTTGAAAATGTAAACTGTTGTATGTAGTTTTTATGTTTTGAGATCAGTCAGTTTTGAGATGCAGAAAAGACTGTCTTTTTTGTAGCAGCTATGTGAGATCATCATACAACAAATGGAATGCCCTGGTATATACTTGTAACTTTTTATTATGCTTAATAAAAAGTTCGCTTTTTTCCTTGGAAAAAACATAAAATAAATACATTGACACATAAATATAATAAAAGAACTAATATATAAGATGTGTAATATCATTTCTAGTGCTACATCACACATAACAGTGAATCATGTCCTGAACAGTAAGTCCTAACTCTTGAGTCCCAACTCAGCTTCAAAATATCAACAAAAAATATAATAATGTATCTCATATCATGAGTCATAATGTCATATACAATGAAATGAACCAATTCACTGAAGTCTAATACCACTGATTTCCTCTACCCCTCTTGTGCGAAAATGCAATAGCTTTCCCTTTCCGTCTAGATGTAGATGCCGGTGGAGTTGATAGTGGACTGTGCTGTGCTCTAGAACCTGAAGAAGTAGGAGCTAGGGGAGGTAGACCACGTCCTCTACTAGTGGCAAGGGTAGCCTAGGTAGGTGGTGTCACTCTTTCAACTAGTTACTTGATTTTACTCTAGGATTGGAAATAACAAATTTGCAATTATTCCTAAGAGATAAAATGCAATTTGTTAAACCAATCCTAAAATAGGTAAGGAAAGTAGAGGGTGATACCACTCTAGGTTCCTTCCAAAGTATTAGATGCAATAATCTAGTGGATCGAAGTAGATGCACTAATCTAGTGGATCTAAGTAGCTAGCCTTTCCATGTAAATGAATCAACACTAACTTCAAGTTTGAAGCACCAAAATATTAGCCAAACATGAAAAAGAAAGTCTCCAAGGAATCTCGAAAAATCATTTTATGCTTGAGCCTTCAACAAATTCTCTCTCAAATATCCAATCAACAATGAAAATAGCCAAAAGGGGGAGCGTCTTATATAGAGTTGTAGGCTCAACAAGCCTCTAAATAAAATAAGAATGTTTTTGGTTAAAATCCTAGATCTAGTGTAGGAGAACATATACGACCATTAAAAACCTTATAAA
>APFE030868037.1:0-24796 GCA_000404065.3 Pinus taeda | reverse complement strand
AGTGACTTTTGGGTGATCCCTAAATCCAATGGTTGAAATAGATTTAGATCAATGGCTGAGATTAAATGCACATTTAAATCTCACTTTCTATTTTTTAATTCACCCACTTTAATAAAGACCCACTTAGTCATTTATTTCCAAAGTCACTTTTCCTTTCTAATTTTTCATTGACTTTATTAAAGTCACTTTAAAATTAGACTTAGTAACTTTATCACTTAAAGTCACTTTTAAATTAGATTTTAACTTTATAAAAATTATAAAGTCACTTTAGGAGAAAAATTAAAATCTTCTGGACACTTTTCCCTAGGCCAAAGATCAAAGCCTAAGGGAACCACCTGTCCTTCGGTACCAAATTTCAAGAGTGATAAGACATTTCCTTGCTGCGTTATAGGGCTACCTTTGTTGCGATTTAGGATCTTTACTTAGCTGTGAATTAGGACTTCATTGACAGTGGATGAGTGTTCCTTTATGGCTGCAGATAAGGGCTACTTTAGGTAGCATATTAGGGCCTTCTTCTAGATCTTGGTTGGGCCTCTTTTATACAACGTATGTAGCCTCCCCTTGACTGTGGCTTACTGTGTATAGGAGCCTCCTTTTTGTCTGTGGCTAGGGCTTCTTAATATCTCGGATAGGCCTCCACTATACAGTGTATAGGAGCCTCCAACTGCGAATATAGGGCTGCATTAGACCTTCTTTTTCTGTGGCTAGGGCATTGCGAGATCCCCTTCAACTGCGACTAGGTGTTCCTCCCTTCAACTACGTCTAGGACACCTTTACTTGTTGCGTATAGAACCCTTTCTTCATTGCGTCTAGGGCTTCTCCCTTTCGATCTCTCTAGCCATCAAACTCAAACGAGTGGAGAGAGATCTTAGGAGAAGTATGTGTCCAAAATGACTTGAAGACCTCTTCTATTAATAATGCAACGTAGAAGATAAGTTGGGGTAATTTGGTTGCTGGCCAACCTTGACAAATTGTCAAATAAAACAAATAAATGCATATCTCCATAAATACATGTCGGAATTAGATGATATTTAGATCACTCTCACACCTCACGGTGAGAGGAATCTAAAAAAAATATCAGCTTCCATAAATAAAATGACCCACATGGAGTTTGGTCCTAGTTGCTAATTTTAACACATGTAAACTGCTGATAGATGACTCGATCTTGTTGAAAAATTTGGCACTTCCGCTTCCTTGGAACTTTGGCGAAATGTGTACAACAGGTAGCAATGGATGAAAGCTCAAGTTCAAATTCTAGTAGCAATAGTGCCACACAAGTTGGGGCAAAGCCACTATCAGTAACTTTTGGGCAGAGTGTGGACATTGTATTCTACGACAAGAAAACGATTGAAGAATGATAGTCAATGAAGGGCCTTGTTGTCAAAGATTTGAAGGGCCATGTTGTGGAAGATTCCGTGGTAGATAAGCAACCTTTTGCTTGTTCTCAAATTCATGCTACTTTATCTAGAAGAATAATTTCAATAGCTCACCGCTCACTGCTTCTGATGGGCAAGCCTGCAAAGTGTTCTACTGTTTCACATGGGCAACTCTCACCGAGCAGAATGGCACCGGTTAGGGATGCCAATGTGGCTCCTGACTTATCATATCTTGTCAGTTGGAAAGGACACACACCCATGCATACCAAATGGCTGATAATAGAAGCATTGAAGCACACTTTCCCTCATTTGGTGGAGGAAGCTAGGACGCTTCCCACTCTAAACAGGGAGGAATTGGGCAAAAAAGAAAGGATCACCATTCAGAAACATCTAACTGATTGGGAAACAAGGAAAAAACACATTGCTTTCTTGGCAACATCTAAAACTCAAAAAGAAGGAAACATCAAAAATCTAGTAAAGATGGAAACATCTCTATAGTTGTTTTATCTAATAATGTAATTGATTTTTATCTCATATATTTTGTAATAAAAATAAGGAGAATGTTTGCATTGTTTATAAAATGCTCATCTCTCCCTCAAGAGGGTGGTATTGTTTTCCAGAACATATGTGTTATTCTCACCTTTCTCAATCTTTTTAGATCCGCATGTAGATCATGCTATTACATGATCAAAGCGCCAAATTTGGAAGGGAAGCCTTGTATGAAGTGTCATTTTGCCCTTGATTAACAAGCTTGGTTCACTTAGATGCATTGATGATTATTGTACTAATGGTGAAGATGCAACACTGGATATTATGTGTGATTGGCAAGTGGTTTTCATCATGCGCTGGGCAACTTAACTGGCGCCCAAGCCCACTAGAGGAGCATATGGCACCCTACAAGTGAGGCTTTGAGAGCCACGGGACTCCTGCCACTTGTAGAGTATCATTCATATTCATGGGCATCCTCAGCACCTCAACAAACTTGCACTTTGCCCCATATTCTTCACGAGATGATGCACATGGATCAACATGCCCCAACTGACTTAGCAGTGATCACGTGGTTTGAAAACTGGTCCGAGGCCTAGATAAGTTTTGTCTCACCCCTTTAGACATGAGAGGCCTAGCACCATTCTCAGAGACCTCAAAATTGGAGCAAAACCAGGCTATTTCACCACTAGGACACCCATGAGACTAGTTTTGTGCCCCAAGTCCCAAACTGGGGTTGAAAGGATGATTTGCATGGAAGTCTAGGAGCCAACCCATAAGGCTTGATTTTAGGAAGCCCTTACACACATTTTGGCACATGAGGAGCTCAACACATGCCTCCAAGAGGCCTACGCATGCATGATGTCAACCTTTTTTCTCTCTTGTGGGTTAATTCCTATGTTTACAGATTGGCTAGTAGGTCAGCCTGTGACCTAGAGTGGTCTTTCATATTACTTTATGACTTAGGAGGGGCTTCTTATCCTAATTCAAGTTAGTATGACTCATATATAGAGAGACCTTATTTGATCTCTCTCGTCATCAAACTTGTGAATTTCAGACCTGTTAGAAGTTTCACACTTCTTCTTGTGAGTGGATTAGAGATACTTGGATGCATTTTGACATTTGGAAGCTGATTTTTGGATATTCTTTGGAGCCATTCTTTATGAATAAAATATATAAAAATAATATAAATAATAATAGACATAAACAATGATTAATTAACTAATAATTAGTAGGGAAGAGGCATGTCTCTACAGACATGATTGTTCGTGAAAGGGTACTTACCTGGCTATATCTACAACACCCTCACTCTCATTTGTAACATCATTCTCATTCATACATTTTAATATGTATTCTTGTATCTCAATGGAGATCTTTATATTCCAAGTCTTTTGTAGTGTTTAACCTGCGATAACGAACTTTGTTCATTCCATTTGTTATCAGAGATGTTCGATCCTCTAGCTACTCAAATGCTGCAAAGAGCTAGTCTGATTCTGTGTAGGTCTTTGGCCATATAAATTTGTCAACTTTGTTGCCATTCAAGCATTTTGCTACACAAGTATCTGGAGATTTTGCATTTTACCACGAGGCCCTTGGCCATTAGAAAAAAAGGAAAAAAGAAAAAAAATAATAAAAAAGATTTATTAATTAAAAAAATCAAGAATTAATAATATATATATATATATATATATAATATATATATATAAAGAAAGCATTTATATAAAAAACTATATATATAAGAATTAATAATTATAAAAAAAAACAACGTTGTAGCTGCCTGACGGGTGCACAAACTCGTACAACCAGTGATCTAGGCAACCAGCCACAACGCCGCTACTATTTCTTATGCTGTCCCTTTACTCTAGAGCTCTTTACTGCTGCCTCCACGACCACTTGTCTCCGGACCAACCTACTCATTGTTGCAACCGCACACAACAATTGTCGCTGCAAATCCTCCTTGGTTGAACGTGTCCCTATGACATCTTATTTCCCGCACACAACAAAAAAAGAGAATATATTTAAAAAGGGGCACATATTATATTAAAAGAATAAAAAAAATAAAAAAAGAAAAAAAAGAAAAAAAAGAAAAAAAGGAAAAAAAGAGCAGTTGCTACCTCTCCTTGTTGGCTCGGTTGTTGTTCTTCGCTGACAAACATTTTGATGGCCATCCAACCATCGACCTCCACACCGCAACGTAGAATCAACCTTGTCGTCATCAGCTCGATAGTTGCCTTCTCTTACGTCATTGTTCGACCCAACTGATCGACCACCATAGACACAACGTAGCCCGACTATCGCTGCCTTAAGCGAAAACGTGCACGCACCCCTGTTCCACTACCCTGTTCTATCACTAGTTCTCAACACCGCCATTACCAGAGTTTCTTTGAGCCGCCTATAAACCAAAGGACGAATTTGTGCAAGCATCCACTACCATTATGTCGCCTTCTTTGTTGCTTGTCATTGACCATCGCTTTGTCTTCTATCTGCCACTGCTATTCGTAATCGCTGCATCTGCGCTCCACCTCGTTCGCATTTGACCCTGCCACGGTTTGCCGCCTCCATCGAATTCTGTTGCCACACTTGCTGCTGCAACCTATTTTGTCACTTAGCCACTATTTCGTATGCTGCAGTCGTTGCCACCCTGTACGGTACCGCCACCACCTAACGTTGCTGCCATACCAATGTGCTTATGCCATTCCAACCTCTACCATATAGTGCTAGTCACACCAAATTTCAAAATAGTTGTGGGTCATCATCACATCCAAATATTTTCAAAATAGTCTTGACTTTTCATTATTTTCATTAGTTAGTTTACCATTGGATTTGGTGGATCATTATACGATATATCTTACACAAGAATCAAAGTACCAAAGTAGACAATTAAAAATTTAAAAGTGATTTAAGCAAAGAAAAAAAGAATAGTTTTTTATAAAAATTAATGGAGGATCAATTCAGAAAGGGAAAAAAAAGAGAGGAAGAAGAAAGAGACGAATTATATTTGAAGAAGGGAAGAAGCAAGAAGGCTATTTCTTTAAAAAAACATAATAATACTAAAATTAAATAGAAAAAGTAATTTAAATATAAAGTAAAATAAAAAATAAATAATAATAATAATATATAAATCAGGAGGCTTCAATAGCCCCAGTTATATAAAGTGTCAAAAGTTGAAACACTTAAAAGGTTGAAAGGGAAAAAAAAGAGGGTATAAATAATCTATAAGAAATATTAAAAGAGGTAATTTGAAATTACAAAAGGAATAATTAACCCCTAAAGCTCAATTCAAAAGTTTTGAAGGGTTAAAGGGGCTAATTTTAAGACCCTAAGTTCACCTTGATAAACGCAAATGGAGTCTGATTCGGAATTGAAGGAAGAAAGATTTCTGGAAACTTCACGTAATTATGCTTTAGTGCTATTTAGAATTAAAGGGTCTATTGCAGGAAAAGATGTCACTATTGCTATCTCACCTGACGAAAATAAAAATTATAAAATGCCTAAAATCACAAATCAATTAGTGATCCCAGAATCAAATATAATAAAAAAATTAGACTGTTTTGACAACAAAAAATATGAGATAACCAATTTACAGTTAAACATTGGGGATTATCCATTTATATCACAATTCTTAGTTCAAACCTTATGGAGCAATCAAGGTGACATTATTTTGGGTTCACCTTGGATGGAAACTCTAGGATCCTTCATCTTAAATACAAAAAAAAAGTATTTAACATTTTGCTACAGGATGAAGAAAATAACAGTCCAGGATGTTACATTGAAGTGAAATTTATTAACACCAGAAGACATAAAAGATATTTCAAAAATAAATTTTCAAGGTAAAAAAGTACTGCAAAATATGCAAAGAGAAATGGACAAGATCACCACTAACAAAAATGAAGAAGTTTCTCGGCTTAAAGACCATAGTGAAAAATTATTGACGCAAATTAACAAGCTTAAGAAAGACAAGAAGTCATTAGAAAACAAGGTACAACAACTTATCGAAAAGGAAGCATCAAATATAGAAATTCAAGTTGACGAAAAAACAACAAATACCGATCTAGTGAATATCACAACTCAAGAAGAGGACAAACAGCTAAAGTAAAGATGTATTCAGAAGTTGCAATTCCAACAACAAAAGATTCAAGTGAAGATCCATAAATTAACCATTCAACTTCCATAGCTAAAGGAAATCAGGTACTTCAAATAAATCAAGAAAACGACACAAACAAGATAAGGGAAAATCAAATCACTAGAATTCCTTATCTACATCCGAATCACGAGAGTAGACAACTCAATCAAGTTTACGTATGTAGAATAGAAACAACAAACTGATGTTCCGAATAATACTAATGTCAGTGCAATCCACTCATGTGATAACAATTCATCACAAGTTTTCAGTCACCGCAAGATTCCACAAAAGATTAATTTAGGATGGTCCGATCCCTTCTTAGTGTGACATTTTTGCTTATCACTCAGAGGATCATATCAACTAGTATCAACGAAGATGACAGTTCCAAGACAAGAAGACATTCAAAACAAAAAAAGAGATCAAGCTTTTCATCAACAAGCTTTGAGGACAAAGATTTTTCAAGGGGAAGGCAATGTTATGAATAAAATATATATAAATAATATAAATAATAGACGACCGATTAATTAACTAATAATTAGTAGCAAAGAGCCATGTCTCTACAGACATAATCGCTCGTGAAAGGGTACTTCCTTGGCTATATATACAGGACCCTCACTCTCATTTGTAGCATCATTCTCATTCATACATTTTAACATATATTCTTGTATCTCAATGGAGATCTTTATATTCCAAGTGTTTTGGAGTGTTTAACCTGCTATGACGAACTTTGTTTGTTGCACATTCTTGGTCTAATGGATGAATATATTGCATGTTATCTTGTAAGTGGATCTTTGTAATGTTCCTAATCAGATTTTCAAGCTATTATCTGTGTTATTTCAAATTTCTTCAAGCAAATGTTTCCAAAAATATTAAAAATTCTTTTAGGCAACCTTGTACAGACAATTTGTGTGCAACCTCTGAAAATTCACTTCTAATAGATAACCCAGAATTTTGGCGAATAATTTGTAAATAAACTAGAAAGAGAACATCAACCAAAATCTGAGGTAAAGTCTAATCTTTATTGGAGAGTAAATTTCAAGGTTTACAATGTCATTGGAAGGAAGACACCTGGGACATACTCCAAAACTGATAAGAAAACCAGATTTGTCCTTTTGATAACTCCCTTGGATGCACAATGGTCAATTCAGCCTCCTCAACTGAAAAGCTGCTACAACGCCTTTCTTATGACTTTGTTCCTGATTATGAACTCAGCCTAAAGGTAAATCCCAAATCTGGAATTCACTATGAGTTGATGACAGTTGGCTCTTTTCTGCTGATGGAGAGTGGCTGGCTCAAGAGTTCACACTTCAATTCCGGGCACATTAATTTCAATTGGAGATAGAGGAGAATTCGGTCCTCATTTTGGTATTAAGCCTTCTGAAATGGATACCACATCCCCATGGCAAATCCAGGCAAATCCACTCGGCCTCTTAAAGTGCTGGTACCAATTTGGCCTTCCCTTTATAAAATAAATCAACCCTCCTAAATGGCAGAGATCAAATTCTTCTTTGGGCACTGGAATTTTTTGAAGGTGATTTCAATGTGCATGAGGCGATTTGACCCTCAATAATTCGACCTCATATATGCATGGCAAACCACTGAAATCTCTGCTATAGATCGACCTCTAATATTGGGTTTGAGTGCATCAGCTTGGTTTCTTCAATGAATACCATAAATACACCCTTCTTGGCACTAGCATTAAAACACAACTCCTCATGAGCGCGCGTGATCTTCTAGGCACAAATAAATCTGAAATTGCAAATATGGCCTCTTAAATTTGACAACTCGGCCTCTAAGGGTGTAGCAACTAATTTGGCCTCAATTGGATCTGCTCGACCTCCTGGTCTTGAAGGGATTCGATCTAGTTTTAATGGAGAATGCATCCCCTTGATTATGTGCAACTTGTCCTTGAAATTGATGCAGGAATCGACCATATAATTCTTTGGTACTCGACCCTCCTGAGGAAATAAACTTGATCCCTTAGGGCAATTTGTGAAACCCTGCAACAAACTGAATCACAATGCTGGAGAAAACGATCACAATTAGATCTTCAAGAACAAGTAAATCAACCCAACTAGGGTGGTAAATAGTGTCCACCGAAGAAGGAAGAGATCTAACTAGGTGGCACTTGAAGTCCATCGAAATCAACTTGGAGTTTCGCTTTAAACCCGTAAGTCTGAAACTCGCTTGGGTTTCTTTTCAATGTCAACGTGATATGATAGGAATAGAATGATCAACAAATGAATCCATCCTCCTTTTATAATTTCTCCCCATATTTCTATACTCCATTTTAATATTATTTTATTGGTGGGGCCTTTTATAATTGACTTTTTGCCGCCATTTTAATAAAATAATAATTTGTTGCCATTCTCCAATAAAATAATAATTTGCTGTCATTCCCCAATAAAATAATATTTGCCGCCATTCTTTTAATAAGGTAATATTGGCCACCTTTCTCCAAAAATAATATTCACCCCTTTTAATTAATATTACCAAAAACTCCTTTGTGATTTCCATGATCACAAAACTGGGGATATTACAATCTTATTATTGAGTATCTTTTTCTTAATGTTGGGAATCATGATTGCCGTTAAACCAAAACCTGCAAGTGTTAGTTAGCGATTGCATCGCCAGAGATGAGGATCCACGAGAGGCGGTTAGTCCATGTCACAAAACACACGGGAAGCGTTGGTTTATCCAATGTCTAACAATCCATCCGCCAACGTGAGTTGGGTGTGTATCGAACTCATGACCTATGCTCTGATACCACTTTTTGGGAATCACGATTGCCGTTAAACCAAAATCCGCAGGTGTTAGTCAACGATCACATCACCAGAGATGAGGATCCACGAGAGGTGGTTTGTCCATCTCACGAAAGACACGAGGAACGTTGGTTTATCCAATGTCTAATGCATGGAACTATTGATTCTAGGTTAGATCTTGTGCCCTAGTTTGTTGAAGATCAATTTATTGAAGAATATTTGGATGAATGTTGTGTGCATTACTCATCATAGTATGTAATGAATGTTCCTAGTGGTGATTTCGTTGTAGCTTAACCATGAAACTCCATTTTACCATTATTGAGTCGGTAAATGTTGGAATTTTGATAGCTAGGGCATCAAATTTCGGCATCCTTGGGAACAAATTTGGCTTACCTTAAGCATCCTAGACTCCATATACCCATAGGACAAGGCATTGGTCCAATACTTGGTGATCAACCCTAAATTTTCTCTTCTCAAATTTGGTCCTTTAAGGTTATGAAGGAGAATCTAGGGCTTGGAGCGAAATTTTAGGGACAAGGCTTTTTGGTGGTTTGAGAGCCTAAACATCAAGTGGTAGTTCTTAACTACATGACCTATCATTCTGGTGGACATCCACTCAAATTTCATCCATAAAATCTCTTGCCCTAGGTGTTGCTTTAAGAGGGAAACCCTAGTTTCCTCTCTCTCAACTTGAGGACTTATTGAATGTTTTGTTGACTTTATTGGTCTTGACCTTTAGAACTCCTATTATTTTCAAATACATCATGATCAAACCCTAGGTCTTGCACCTCAATTTAGCTCATCTGATAAGATATTAGTACAAGGGAAGGCACTATGGGGATATATTAATCAACTGAAGAAGCTAAATGTTAAGTCTCTTAATCCCAACCCAATTTTATTTTCTCACAACAATTTTATTCCCAACAACTTATTTATGTTACCTAATAAATTTTGAATTGTTGAAAAATAAAATCATTGGTATTTTTAACTCTAGAAAATTAAATATGCAGCGGAAATGTATTAGGGGAGTTTTGAGGTCTAAAATGGGCCTCCTAAGGGAATTATAAAATCATAGTGGAAATAATAAAATAAGATTAGATTAATTACATCATCAAATTTCAGAGGGAAAAAGAAAAAACTATTTTTTCAACTTGTATCTTCAAATTATCTCCCAATGGGTTTACTCAATTTTCAAGTTGAAACACTCGTTGGATGCAAAATTTGATTCCTCATTCAGGGAGTACCCATGTTGCATGCTTTCAATGGACCCTACTATGCGAAAAATGAGAAATACATGAAAAACGTGATTGCAATCAACTTTTTTCATGTATTTCTCATTTTTCATGTAGCAGGGTCCATCGAAAGTATGCAACATGGGTACTCCTTGGATGAGGCATTAAATTTTGCATCTAACGAGAACTCCCGCTCAAAATTTGAGTACAACCTTTAGGGAGATAAGTTGAAAATACGAGTTGAAAAAATAGTTTTATTATTTTATTATTTTTTAAACTTTTTACTTTTTTACTCCAAAAATGGTGAATCATCCCCCATGGTTGACATCATCATCTTGAACCGTATTGGTTCTTATAAAGTTTATTTTGGTTGTACATTTTTCTTAGGAGGCCCATTTTAGACCTCAAAATTCCCCTAATGGAAACAGAGAGATCGATCACACATTACAATAGATAAGCACCCACAACAATTCTCCTACACCGATTAATTTGTAAAATCAGGGTTTTAACCCACAGAGAAGTTACAAAGAAAAATACAGTGATTGGAACTTGTAACTTGGCCCAACTGGAATAATTTGACCCAAGGAAATTCAGCGTACTGGAAACTAGCTGCTAAAGAAATTCGGCGTAGAGAAAAATGACCCACCTCTCACTAGTAAATCAACCCTAGCAACTTGTCGTTACACAACCTCTGCATATTCACAAATTGACCCTGGAAAATTGGCCTCCCTAGCAATTGTTCCTTGCTTCAACAATTCGGCCTCTCCAATCTCCAACAGTTCAATCTCTTGGAAACACTCTCGAAATTATACCCGTATTCTCCTTACTTTTCAGTCGAATTGAGCCTCTTGTTCAAGATAATTTACTCTCTCCTTCTTGAGAAAATTGCTTTCCCAAAAATGTTGTCGCTGCCTCTATCCTTTGTTTGTTTTCACCTCTCCCTTAGGCTTTGATTTATAATCTTCATTAAGCCCAAATCCCTAACCCTAATCTCCCTTATAGAAGATCTTGAATAATTTTTTATTTATCTTTAGAAAATGACTTAATAGGTCATAATTATTAATTGACTTTAATTATTGTACTTTTCCTAAGTTAAACTTAGGAAAGAATACATAAATACTTGAAGAGGAAATAAATCATCTCTTACATGCCAAGACACTAGGCCAGTGTTACCTGGGAGCGGGAGCGAAAACGGGTGCAGGAGCGACATTTTCTGAAGCTCCTGGTTTCAGAGTGAATCCCGAAGCGTTTTTTATATAATATATATATATATTTGGATACATATATGTCAACATAAACATGTAGAATGATGAATTAGACATAAAAAACATAAAAAAACATAGATTGAACCATATAACAACAATCATCTAGAAGCTATAATCTTCATCAACCACATCCACAAGTTAGTAACATAGTATAATACAACATTTTGAGTCTCATGATTCATCAATCTTAAAGTTTCAAGCTTTCAAAATTCAATATATAACATTTATCATCATTGATCACCAAAGTTGTACTTGTAAGCTAAGTTTAACCATTACAACAAATAATATCTAACGTGAAATGAAATGTTATTAAATGAAATGAAATGAAACAACTTTCAACTTTCATGAAGCATCATATTCATAAATCATTACTAATGAGTTCTAATTGCCAACTTCAAACTTAAATTGTCATATATTGTTTAAAAAAATATCATAATAAATAAGAAAGAGTCAATAGTTATAAAAACTACTAGAAACTAGAAAAGACAAGTAAATCTATTATCTATTTCTTATGCTTGGGCCTCTTGCCACCACGAGAAATGTCTAATTTTTTGGTCTTGTTGGAAAATCAGGGATCTTTGTCATTAATATCACCCTCTAAGCATTAATATCCAGAGGTATCTTTGTCATTACCTCTGTATCTGTATAGGGATCTTTGTCATTAATTAATTCACCCTCTAAGCATTAACATAATATAGAAAAAACATAGCATGTCAAGTCAAGATTTGTTTGAGTGATGCGTACATTTTTTAGGAAGGGTCATTGATAGAGGAGTTCGACAACCAATGTCACTAACATCAAGGTACATAGAGAGATTGGTGCTCTTGATTAATACGAGTTCCATACCCTAATACATGACAAAATTCAATGGAAACATTGCAATCCCCCAATCCTGAAATCCTGAAAAACTAATAAGTCTGCTGGATTTTGAATGAAATCTAAAATTCTACTTTCTCCATATGAAATCCAATGAGGTCGGAACCACTCTCAAACATCCTGAGTCATGTCATGGTAATGTTAAAAATTTAAGTAGTAAAAGTGACATTCTCCTTAATCTTCATTTTCATCCTTTTACTTTAAGAATTTAACATTACCATGAACTGCATATGCCTCAAACTTCCTCTTAATACATGTAAATACAATTTAATGCTATTTTCTTTTCTATTCTTGTCACATACATTGTTCTTCTTGATTGGAAAATTCTTGATGGTTGGATATACTCTTAATACATGTAAGAACAATTTAATGCTATTTTCTTTTCTATTCTTGTCACATACATTGTTGCTGGGATTTCGTTATACTAGGGCTAATTTACTACATCCATTTATGTGAAGTTGTGGAAATTCGGTTTCTAGATAGTGATGCTTCATGTATGGGCCATGTATTACGAATGAATGTTCCTATTGATGTTTCTTCATTGAAACTCATCTTGATAAGCCATCAATCTTGCAAAACGAAGTATAAAGTTCTTGAAGCTGCTTTTGCTGCTGCCCTATTCCTAAATCCTATCCCCTTGTCCTAACATCAGGTCCACTTGGTCCCGTGTGGTTCCATGCACTATCAAGGTTAATTATTCAAAGATCACCTAGAACCCAAGTCTCCACAAGAATTCTAGGGCTTACGGATCTCCTTTATAAGACACATACTCAAAACCTAACCCTTGAAATCCTCCCCAAGCCCTTCCTTGAGAGCCTTCCATTTTGTCTTCCAAGACAAGCAAACCACATATTTGAGCCTCTCTTGTGAATAGGCTTCTAGGATTACCCCTCACCCTATCATTGGTCCATCCATTTCGTGATCCTTATCATAACGAGTCTCCTCCCATCTGTGAAAGTCCGTAAAGAGTAGGGAGCCTTTACTGAGGTGACAATGGGCTATTGCTCCATTGTTGCCCTTAGCCTAGTAGTGGCCCTTCAAGGATCCCCTTTTGGGACCCTTGCTAGTTTGGGTGGTAACAAATAGCATAGGTGACAGGTGAGATGTTAGAGTTTACTATGGTTTATTGTGATAATCAAAGTTATATTAGACTCTTTGAGAATTTAGTATTCCACGATTGCTCCAAACATTTTGATATTAGGTACCACTTTCTCTGGGATAGGGTCCAGAAAGGAGCAATGGCTTTAGAGTATGTTCAAATATGTTAATTTGGCAGCACAGGGACAATTTCCTTCCTTTGGGCAACCTTTCTCATCAAGAAAGACCCCTCCTAGACCTTGGAAGAATTTAACTTGGTTAAGGAAAAAAATGTGTTTTTAAGGTGAAAACCCACGTGCACAAAAGCACAAGTCGATTTTAAAGAAAAAATTGGGCACCCCTTAGAATCATATAAATACAAGACATGTCAACCTCATTTGAACATCATCATTAGGCATCTTCTTCTCTCTTCTTTGGATTGGTTCATACGGGTCTGAAGTTGTAGGGTCTGAGCTCACACATGCGAAGAAAAGAAATTAAGCTAGAGTTGTAGGGTTTGATCGAAGAAAATTTGGCTACAACCGTTACGTTGATAGGGTGCTCCCTGCGGCTGGATGGCTACAACTGCACTTACTGACACTAGGTCCCAACACCTAAAATTCTATTGACCGTTGACTGCAGACTTTGATTAGTTTTGGAGACTTTGATTTTGATAAGATTTGTCTATTGGGCTCATCTCTTGGATATTGTTTTGTTGGTTTTGTTGGATAATCAATGGATTGAATTGGACTCTTGATTGAGGAATTAGAACATTGTATTCTCTCTGTTGAACATTTTATGACAATCTAATATGAAGAAGCACTTGAAAGGGTTTTCCCCCTTGTGGGGTTTTTCCCTGGTCCTTGACCAATCCTAGTGTCTCTTGTTATTGCTCTTGATTGTCTTCTACTGTACATTGCATTTACTATTTTATCTACAATTGTTATTTATTACTGGAAGATTAATTTGATAGATAATTGAAGTTAAGAATTGGGCTAAAGTGATTGTAACAACTCGACTCTTGGTGTCTCTTGTTATTGCTCTTGATTGTCTTCTACTATACATTGCATTCAATGTTCTATCTACAATTGTGATTTATTACTGGAAGATTGATTTGATTGCTAATTGAAGTTAAGAATTGGGCTAAATTGATTGTAACAACATAGAGCAATGGAAAATTAACAAGATAGATAGGCATGTTGTAGAGATCTTGATTGAGTCCATTATAGAGGGAAAGTTTGAGATGCTCAGGGTTAGGTTACGATTGATGGACAACACTTTCCTCACTAAGAGGTAGCATTAGATTTTTACCTTCTTTAGCTTTGATAGTCTTCTCCGCACCACCTGGGTGCACTTAGCTAGCAAATACCACTCCATGCCCATGCCACAATAGTTTGCATAGGTTCTTGTGCATAATGGGGTGTGGGGAAGGAAAAATTTTGTAGTATAGGAGAGTGCACAAGTTGCCCTTAGCATGTGCAAATGTATTGTCTCCAATTTCACTACCTTCAGATAAACTCATTTTGTTGTTGTTCCCAGTTTAGCAAGTTTTCGTCTTGATTGAGTTTATAGTTCAGTTGGTTTTTAAGGGCATGCATGCACAAATGTCAATGTGTCTCCAATTTTACCACCTTCAAAGAACTCCAATTTACTACCATTCCAAACTTAGCAAGTTCCAATTTCAACTCAGTATCTTCTACAATGCTTTTTTAATTCCAGTTTGTTTTTTCTAGTTATATAAATAGGCACATCAGTTGATTAAGTCTAAGTAGGGTGTAGATCACTAGAAGCAGGTTTTTTCTTTCTACTTTTTGTTTAGTATTCAAATCTAGATATTCTTTTCCCCCATTCAAGTTCTCCCTTGATGCATCAAGCCATCTCTTACTGACTCGATAGGTACTAAATTAGGCTATCAAAGAGGATATATATAGATGTGTACTTCTACCTAGAGCACTTTTTGGATTCACAAGATGGCATCATTGTTAGCGCACCTTATATGCACAGGCTTTGGATTCGTTCCCTCAAGACTTGTTTGGGACAACTTTGGGTTGGTTCTCATCGACTGTGGATGGAGATGGACGACTATATACCATGACATGATAGGATGTACCAAAGTTCCACCTACAAGATTTGGAGTTAGAGAGGCACCTCATTTTTAGGTTTTCCCTATACTATGAGATTAGAGGATGCTATCACTACCTTTGTGGGGACTTAGGGGTCTCCCTCTCTACTTTCTTTTGGTACCAAGACCAAAGATGCCTAACCCTCTTAATCAGGGAGATATTCGACACACAAATCTCAGTTCCTGCATGCCATGCCTTGCATTGGGATGACCAAGATGAACACCTCATATTTTCATGTTGATTTGTTAGATTGAAGCAACAAGTGATGAACAAAATTCCAAAGTGCACTAGACAATATAATGGTGAGACCTTGGGTCTCTCTTAAGCCTCCCCCTCAAGGAGACTAACCGATATCATTGAGACCGGTTCAGAGGTGTCAAACCGTACATTAGTACACACATCCTCAAAGTGTTAGAGGGATCAACTCTACACGAATCTAGAGCAGTAGCCTCCCACTTGTTAGAGTACCTCCCAGTTCCAGAGCAACAACCAAAGATCTATTTAGAGAATCTCTTTCTTTCTAGATCTCGTGAAAATATATGCTATAAAAACTAGTGTGTCTAGAAAAATCGATGTATTTAATGAGTTAGGATTGCTCCTAAAATTATATCTAAAACATAGTTTTAAAACTTGGAACTAATTTTCGAATTGACCACCTATTAAACCGAGTTTTCAACTGGAACCGGATTGACTCAAATTGAACTGGAGTCAATGAACCAATTTTTAAAAAGGTACATAACATAATAAGTTTTTTATTTTTTAAAATTCCAAACCATTAGAGACAAAATATGCAAAGTTTGCTCATCTATATACCATTTAATGGTGAATATATCAAAATGGAGCAAAGTGCAATACATATCAGCAACAAAATACACAATCAATGAGTCTCTAGAGTCCAA
This sequence comes from Pinus taeda, assembly GCA_000404065.3. NCBI lineage: Eukaryota > Viridiplantae > Streptophyta > Pinopsida > Pinales > Pinaceae > Pinus > Pinus taeda. The sequence goes on along the minus strand of APFE030868037.1, from coordinate 8,577 downwards.
ACACCATGCTACAAGTTACTGGGCCAATGGCCTAATATTAACAAATCAGATATTAACATGATCACTCATCAAATCCATCATTACTACTAGAAATGGGATCATCAATAGGAGCTAAATAAACATCATCCAACTCAGTCTTCAAACTCCTCAGATTCCTTAACCCTATAGTACAGTAGAAAAAGCTTAACATACCCAACCGTTGATTTTGGTTTGGTAACATTACCATTAATTGTGTCAGGATGTTTGAGAGTGGTTCCAACCTTATCAAACTTCTATGGAGAAAGAAAAATTTCACATCCCACTCAAAATTATCTTTCTTTTTAATCCTTTAACTTTCAGAGTTTAACATTACCATTATTTGCCAGCATTGCTAAGGTTTAGGAGTTACTACTTTTGTTTAGGGTTTTATGGCATGACCGATTTAGGATAGGACTGGCCGGTTTTGACCGGTTTGCTTTAGGATGAAATTGGCCGGTTTTGACCGGTTTGCTTTAGGATGAAATTGGCCGGTTTTGACTGGTTTGCTTTAGGATGAAATTGGCCGGTTCAGACTGGTTTGGTACCAAACCACTACAAACTGGTCCACCTGTCTGGGTTGATGGCCATTTTGATCCCTTGCCCTATTCAACCGGTTGGTTTGACCAGTTCTGGTTCAAACCAGACAAGTTTTAAAAAATATGATGTAATATAGTACAATGGGTAGAAAAACTGTCTCTAGGTGAAGAGAAACATTTGAGCTAAGTCACAGGACACGTCCCCCAGGGTCCCGTGTCCTGTATTTTACGTATTGGACACGAAAACGGCCCTAATACGCGTCGAATACGATTTTAACCATGTCATGAAAACTTGAATACGTATTCGTTGTTTTCCTTCGTGTCCTAAATGTAGCATACGCGTATTTGGTTTGTCGAATACGTTGCCCTAAAGTATTTCGACGTGTTGAATACGTACTGGGAAAAAAACAAAAATTAAAGCCTACGCGTTCGTCTATTCCGGGCTATTTTCGTCTGGAGCTGTCATCTGGAGCTGTGAGCAAGGTGTTTGCTTTTGAAGTGTGCAGCGTTCAAGACCGTAAACCTGGAAATTTTGACATATTTGGCAACAAATATTTTTAGTGAATATGAAAATATTTAATATATATATAATATATATATAAATATTGACATACTTGGCAACAAATTCACTAGAAATTTCCAGTGAACATCCGAACAGTAAAATTGAGACCGATACTCACCCCTCTTTTGCTAGAAGTTTACATACGTTTTGTAACTCTGGCTCAGAAAGATGCGAAAAAATGTCATGTGGATGTGTAGCCTTGTTGACACCGGAAATAGAGGCCTCAAAAACACCATTTGTTTTAGTTTCCAAATCACTCTTGTGAATCTCAGTTTCAGGTGTGGTTGTAGAACATTCATCCCTTTCAGTATTTAAACCCAGATTAGACACCATTTCAGGGATAGCTTGAGTTTCTTTCCCCATATTCAAAACATCCTCTCCATATGAAGAATGTGATTCATCCTTGAGTTCAACATTCTTGAGAACCACATTGAGAAGATCCATGACCTGTATGGCATAAAGGAAATGATGGCATCAACCAACACATTTGGAAAACTTTAGTTTAGTTATGGGTACAGCCAAGTTTTTAATGAATATTAAATACAATACCATGTTCAGCAACTGCATAAAAACAGTTGAATCACAAGGAGGACAAGCTAAATCTAATGAAAAGTAGAACAATACCTGCTCCAAGTGACTACTGCTTCGTAAGACAAGTGGCTCATTAAGAAGTTTTAGAAGCACAGCCAGAGATATTTCTCCTTTCTGGGAGCCATCCAAAGACCACGAAACGCACTTTTTGTCAAGTAACTTTTCTTTCCCTTTAGCTTTCTTCAACTCTAAAGTTGTCCTACATGATGACTCCAGTGTTGAACATGGTTCCATATAAACTAGAAGATTTGCAACAGATAAATGATTTGTTGCCAAGTATGTCAAAATTTTTAGTGAATATGAATATATATATATATATATTTTTAAATATATATAAAACGTGTCCACTGTGTCCTGTTTCCAGGTCGCTGCGTTTTGTATTGAATACTCGTATTTACGTGTCCTCCGTGTCTTGTGTCCTCGTGTCATGTGACTTAGCATTTGAGGTAGTGTTGCTCCTGATATCTGGATCTGAATCCATCAGATTGCAGTTAAATTGTGGGAACATGTATTTTTTAGGACATGATTTTAAATTGAATGAAAGAGATAAAGTCTGTGTTTGTAACCTTGTAATGATTTATTATGAAATGCTCAGATTCAAAAAATAAAAGGAATTTATATGTTAATAGTCAAATCGAGTCTGAGACCCTGAACAAGAAACATAAAAGCTCTACTAGTTCACACGCCAGGAAAAGAAGAGGGATAGACCAAATAATCTTTCTTATTTTGTTGCATGGGTTATGTTTATGTTTATTCTAATGATCATGTCCAGTAAACAGCGTAATCAATCCTGTGGGCAATGGATCTTATAATTTATTTTTGCTTTAACAAAGGAATTTATGGTGTGATTCTTGGTAAACTCCAAATCATCTGCTGAAAATCCTTGATAAGTACATGGTATTATGAGCATTATTTATATTTTGACATTTACATTCTTTTAGGAACTTGTGGTTCACACAGATTTTCAATATGGGGAGTATTGCTGCCAAAATTAATGATTCCCTTTGATTATATTGCAGGATCAGGGAGTTCAGTGAGTGGGCTCAATGTCTCATACTGGACTTAGTTGTGAAGTATATCCCTTCTGAAAGCAGTGAGATTTTTGACATTATGAATCTACTTGAGGATAGGCTACAACATGCAAATAGTGCTGTAGTGTTAGCTACAATCAATTTGTTTCTTCACTTAACAATTTCCATGGCTGATGTGCACCAGCAGGTAACTTTTGATAGCATTTTAATGCCAACAAGCTCAATGTTTCTTCTGCAATATAAAAAGTCTTATAAAAACCCCATTAATGTTATTAACATCCCACTTTTTGTTCTTCTTGCGTCGAGTTACAAAAAGATGGGGTGCACTTTTTCAATTTTGTGAACATTGTAAAGTTTGTTTTCCTTGAGATCAATTTCATGTACTTTTATATTTGACTCTATTGTGAATGCTGTTTCATTAATGTCAGTAAAGATCTTGCATTACCCTTTTTACGATTTTGATGTGCATGAATGATTTTTTATTCAAATTTGTATTGAGTACTGGAGGCTAGCTCAGTAAAAGCAGGGATGTGACCGTTTTTGGAATGTTCGATTGAGGCCATATGCTTTGCATCATTTGAAACTGTTTGTTCTTAGTTTAGAGAAATGAAAATGGAAGTGGCTGTTTCCATAAGGCCAGATATTCATTAACGGGAACAAACTTGAATCCATTTTCCATATTTTTGCTTGAAGAGACATGGTGTTTCTACCTCCATAATCTATCTGCCATTGCCAAAATCAGTGCCTCATAGGAAAAACATGAGCTGGAGTCCATTTTTGTAATTTTGTTAGAAGACTCATGGTGTCACTATCTCTATAATCTATCTGTAATTGCAACAATCAATGCTTCATATGAAAATCACAAAGGATTATGTTCTGGTCCTTGGTTCAAGGCTACTTTATTTTTTCCTACTAATGTTTATGTGCATGATATGGTAAAGGAGTGGATAAGACATCTTTGTCTTGCATATGACTAACACTGTCAGTAATAACACTCCAAGATATACTTCAAATACAGACTTAGCTTGTGAATCCTATTCTACAACCAGTGATGGTGTATTCCATAATTAATAAAATATCAAATTTTATATTCATCCCTTGGAACTCCAATGCCATTCAGGGTTTTTCAAATTGATAATATTGATGAGGCTTCTAAAGTTAAAGCCTTTTCAGTGGGCATTTAAAGCCAAAGACCTGCCATTATTTATATATTGGTGTTTACTATCATATTCTCATTTGTTTACAGTAGAAAATTCATCTTATTTGTTGATGTTCTGCTTGGTTTAGGGCTTTGTCTTTTATAAGTTCTAGGACTTGTTTCCCTCTATATGCATGCTAGTCTATTATGGATGGAAGCCAGAACCAATCGATGAACTTTCTAAAGTGGATGAAAGATCAGAGTTTTCTCTTAGATGTCTATTCATATGTTAGTGGTATTTTACCATTTTAGCATGGGAATATCGAAATCAGATTCTTGTCCCATGCGTAGGATGGTTGGAAGAACATAGACTTGATTCTTGGCATCTATTTGTTGCTAATTAGAAAGGCTGTTGTTCCCATATAAGGAGAGCTGATAAAGACATGGCATTTGACTGTCTATGGTGGAATGTTTTGTAGTAACCCATTAGGCCAGGTCAAGGGTATGGTCTTATTTGGAAAGCATTAGTGGAGTTCAGTATAAAATTTGTGTGGAATGCATTAGCTTAGCTTAAGTTAGGATCTGCCCTTTTTGAACTCAAAGAACAACCGAAAGGAGCTAACAGCCCTTCAGTCTAAGTGTTTACTGCCAAAGACGAATAGAAGGATTTCAGTGCCAAAATGGGTTCTATAAGCAGGAATCTTTCATCCAAGTCAAAGGCTCTAACAGCTCAAAAACTTCTGACTATCCCTCTAGTGGATGTTGTCAACATAGAAATCTATTCAAACAGGGTTTAGTTGGTATCCAAACATTGACTAATTTTCTCCAAGTTGATATGGGTTTAGCTCGTATTTCCTTGGATAGAGATTGATTTCCATTTTTGCACAACACGAGAGGCTAGAGGCTCTAAGGTTAAAAAAAGCTTTTATTTTTTTGATAAGCACTTATAATATAGCAAAAGAGTACAAAAACAAGGGACGACTCTACTTAATTGTGGTCAGGGCTAAGACCTTGCACAAACATTTTCGGCATCATTAATCAACAACATAAACCCTTTGGCACTAGTTTGGAAAGATACCTTGTTAAATACTGCCCTTTGAAAGGCAATGAATAAAACCAACTGACACTTCAAAAACATACTTGTAGTAGATCTTCCAAAGTGAGTACAGTTTTGAGATGTGAGTGGAATGCCATGGGCCACTAAAATGACTTGAGACAAGGGGAACTGGAGTCACTGAACAGCACAACACACCAATGAATGTCTCCCAGCAAAAGATGTAGGAATTTGTTTTGAATTGTCTTCCAAGACTGTTTGGCGAAAGGGCACTCCCAAAAATGTGCTCGCAGCTCAAATATCTCAAGTTTATCACACTGGAGGCATTTATCATCTGTGAAGCCACTTCTAGATAGTATGGATTTAGTGGATAGCAGTGTTATAGGAACTGGACCAATAATTGAAACGATCGACCCCAAAAATGTGAACTGGACTAGAATCAGAAAAAAATTAGACCAAAAAACTGATTGACCAAAATTACACAAAATATTCAATTTTTTGAAAAAAAACCATTTATATATTCATGTGCATTTATATGAGTCCAAACTATTACACAAATATTTAAAGTTTCTCATGTATATCGGAAGCAAGGGTGCATATAACCAAATAGCGCTGAATGTAATCCATCTTTGAACCAAAAATACAACAACAAAGAGGCTCTAAATGGCCTCTAGAGTCCAAAAAAATCATGCTACAACAAATAACTACATATCATCAAAATCCTGTCTATATTGGAATTTGGGATCCTCATCATCAATATCACCCTCTAAGCATTAAAAAGAGATAGAAAGGGAAGGGTACATTTTTACTAAGGTCACGCCAAAGGAGTTTAACAATGAATGCCACCAACATTGATGTATACAGAGGGCTTGGTGCTCTTGATTAAATGCCAATTCAATACTTGCATACATGGTGGAATCCAATGGAAACATTGCAATCCTGCCAATCCTGAAATCTTGAAAGCTATTAAGTCCACTATATTTTGAATATAATCTAAAATTTTAGCATCTCCATATTAAAGACAATGAGGTTAGAAACACTCTCAAACATCCTAAAACAATTAATGGTAATGTTAAAATTATAAGCAAAAGTACATTCTCAACCATTAATTACTAGGATGAGTAAAATGAAAGGGGGAGGGTATCATTAAATGGAATTAGTAGGGCCCTAGGGTTAGGTATTATGCTTCTAAATATCGTAATTTATTGCATTTTTTAAAATTAGGTTTTGATGGCCCCTCGCTGCATCGTATGGCATTGTTCAAAACCATGGTTGTGTAAGTTGTCAAGTAAGTTGCTTAAGATGTTGTAAGCCCCCTTGCGTCTTTCCTTTCTTGCTCTTTCTATATTGTCATGTTGCATGCCCTTGTATTAGGCACTATGACTCATCTATCTAGAATGGTATATACTTGCTAGACATTTTATTATATTTGTAGTTTAAGTATGGTGGCCAGAATTATCTTTGTTTGGTGACTTGGGATATTTGTACTATGCCTAAGGACAAGAGGGGCCTTTATTTGATTGATGTCGTGACTTATGGCAATATCTTGTTGGCAATGAGGTGGTATGATGTTTAGAGGGTTCCTCTTCTTGGAATTTTTTTTTTAGCACTAGATGGCAATTGCAACATACTAGTCGGATTAGAGGGAGTTTTGGGTTATGCGATGTTATTCTTCTTCCAACTTGTTAGAGAGACTAATAGCATGGGGTGGGATACAGCTAGTCATACCATTGGAGTTGACGCATTAAGGGGTCTTGTGTTGGGGAGATGATGTGTTTTTAGGCTCACAGATTGAGCAAGAAAGGCACTTCTTTTCGTGAGATATTTGGGATCCTTCTTCTCATGGTTGGAAGGACTAGTGCTCTCTTGCTAAGGAGTATGGGTTGATTGTCCTTGACCATCCTTCTACTATGGAGTTCAGGAGAGTTATTTGGAAGTCCAAGATGTACAAAATGAATATTGGGATTCTTGTGTCTTTTTGGGTAGATTGGGGATGGGCTTTTGGTTGCTTGCTTTTCAAGTATGACCCCTGATATTTGTATTTGGTGACTCATCAATGACTTATGTTATCCTTCATCCTCAATGAATAATGGGGTCCACTAATGCAGAGAATAGATGGGTGCATCGATTCCATGGTGTGTGGTTTGTTCTTTTTTTCTTGGTTGGTGATTTATTAAGGGATCCCATCCAAGGCTCAGTTGGCCAAGCGTGAGCTTGCAAATTTATAGGAGTGTTCATCAAACATCATTGAGTAACGAGTTATTTTAAGGACCAATATTCAATCCTTTTTTTAGGACACGTTGCAATATTCGGAAAACACTACAAAGGAGGGTTTTAAAAACCTAGGAAAATGTGAAAAGTGCTAGAAAGAGGCATTGGCTTGAGACAACCATTGAATTGAGTGAGTGGGGTTCACACTCGACATGATATCATGCTGAGATTCACAAGAGAGATGGGATTGAATAGAACCAAGAACAAATCCAGTTCTTGCAATAATAACCAAGAACAAGTGTACTAGAGAAAGAAACTGCTAGTGTGCTAGAAAGAGAAAAATAACAAAGCACAGGAGAGTGCACTTAAAGAGAAAAGAACCTAACCACAACGAAGTGCAATAGTTATGGTGCTTGTTACCCCTCTTTTAGCAGGGGTACCTATATATTCATTGCAACATTCTTAAATGTCATTTTAAGCACTAGGTCACAAGTCAAGGCCATGTAACAACCATGTGAGGCCTTGTATGGTCTTGTTATGGTCGGGGTTTGGACTCTTACCCACCACTTGTGGGTGGCACCCATAGGAGAATTATTTTCTCCTAGATGGTCCTCAGGCCCTTGTAACCACCAGATAGCTTGATGTGACACCATCTCCGCCATCTGAGGCAACCATTATGCTTACTCGCCCATCTGTTATTATCATATGATTGAAGGTGGGCCTTCCATCCTCGAAGGTATTGATTTCATTATGTAGTTGGGTATTTTTGCTTACTTATCATGGACACTTCTAGGCATGGATTAGTGGGGGGATTCAACGGAAAGAATGGGCTTGGTTGGTACTCTTTTCTCCTTGTCCAACTTGGTGGTTAACCTTGTATCCTAGTCCCGTGGGATCTCCTTTACTGGTTGTTAGCTTTAGGAGTGGCATTACATGTGAAATCTCGATTTTGGTTGAATGGCCCCGCTTCCCGACACCACATACATCACTCCTCTTTGCTTATTTAAACCAATGTTGTTAAAAGGGCGATCGGGAATAAATCGGCGCGGGGAACGAATCGGAAAAAATCAGAAAAATCGGGAAAAAAATCGGAAAAAATCGGGAAAAAATCGTTTGGTACAAAAATATTCATTTTTTTCATTTTTTTTTTCAATTTTTTAAATATCTAAACCATCTACAACATAAAATAAATACATTGACACATAAATATGATAAAAAAACTAATATATAAGATGTTTAATATCATTTCTAGTGCTAAAACCACACATAACATTTAATCATGTCCTGAATAGTAAGTCCTGACTCCTGAGTCCCAACTCAGCCGCAAAATATCAACAAAAAATATGATAATGTATCTCCTCATGTCATAATGTCATATACAATAAAATGAAAGTCTAATCCTATTGATTTCCTCTGCCCCTCTTGCGAGAAAATGC
>APFE030868034.1:0-14025 GCA_000404065.3 Pinus taeda | reverse complement strand
AAAGTCATAACCCAACATCTTTATGACCCATTTTTGTTGTTCTTCAGAGGATAATCTTTGTTCTAAAAAGTATTTAAGGCTATCATGATCTATTTTTACCTTGAAGTCTCTTCCCATTAGGTAGGGTCACCATTTCTTAAGTGCATGTAGTGTTGCCAACATTTCCTTCTCATAAATAGCTTTTTGTAAATAATTTCCCTTGATTGGGCGACTTTCGAAAGCAATGGGTCTTTCATCTTGCATTAAAACAACACCAATTCCATTTCCAGAACCATCACATTCCACAATAAAGGTTTTTGTGGAGTCTGGTGTAGCTAAGACCGATGCTTGGCACATTGCCTCTCTAAGATATTCAAAAGGCTTTGTTGCTTCTGCAGTCCATGAAAATGCATCTTTCTTCAACAATGTTGTTAGACATGCTGCTATTTTCCCATAATTCTTAACAAACATGCAGCAATACCCTATCAACTCGAGAAATCCTCACAAGTGTTTTGTGGATGTGGGGATTTATCATTCTTTAATGTCTTTAATTTTGCTAGGGTCTATCTTAACTCCTTTATGAGATACAATATGGCCCAGATATTCCACCTCTTGTACTCCAAAGAAACATTTAGATCTTTTTACATATAATTGTTTCTCCTCCAATAGTTTTAGCACCCTATCAATGTGTTCAACATGATCCTTCCAAGAATTACTGTAGATTAGTATATCATCAAAAAATACTAACACAAATTTTCGAAGGAAAGGCTTGAAAATAGCATTCATCAAACCTTGAAATGTAGACGGTGCGTTGGTAAGGCCAAAAGGCATTGAGATAAACTCATAGTGATCCTCATGAGTTCTAAATGTTTTTTTCGTAATGCCTTGGGTATTCATTACAATTTTATGATATCCCGAACGAAGATCTAACTTGAAGTAAATTGATCCATGCAATTCATCCAATATTTCATCAATGACAGGAATGGGAAACTTATCTTTAATAGTGAGCTTGTTGAGCTCCCTATAATCTGGACACATCCACCATGATCCATCCTTCTTATCTACCAATACTACTGGAGCAGAGAAATAACTTTGGCTAGGTTGAATTATACTAGCCTCAAAGCATTTATGCAACCATACATTTAATTTCACTCTTTTGGGCATAGGGATACCTGTACGACCTGATGTTTGGAGGAACACTTCTTGGAATCAAATGGATACGTGATAATGATCACGAATAGGTGGGATACCTTTAGGAGTCTCAAATACCTTGGAATGATTGTCCAAGACTTTTTGGAGATCTGGAGAAATAGATGATTTCGATGTGGAAACATCTACCGAACATAATTGTGTAAGTACACCTCATTGTTCCTTTTTTAGAAGCTTTGTCATACCGTTAGATCTTATTATCTTTCTCAATTTCCCTGCAATACCCCTTAATTCAACTTCCTTTCCTTCCGCATAAAATTTCATGAAAATTTCTTCAAAGTTAAAAGCTATTGTACCCAAGGGTTGTAACCATTGGACTCCCAGTACAACATCCACACCTCCCATTGGAATGGAAAGCATTGGGCATTTCAATACATATTCTCCCATGGATAGCTTGATATTATGGCACTTTCTAAAGCAATTTAGCATTCCTCCATTTGAAACCATCACTTAATACTCTGGTGCTGGATATAGGAAGCAATTCAATTCTTTCACTATCTTACAATGAATAAAATTGTGGGTACTTCCTGAATCAATCAACACTATTACCTTTTTCTTCTTGATTTGTCCTTCTATCCTAATGGTTTGAGGAGTGGTAATTCTAGCCAATGCATTACAAGATATGGTTATATTCATTTCTTCTTTATCTAGGCTTTGTTCTTGGAGTATATCCTCTTCTTTGGACCTTTCTTGATCCTTCTCTTCTTCCTGTTCATAATCTATGTTGAATAATTTATTCTCAATACACTTATGACCTTTAGTGTATTTTCTATCACAATTGTAACAAAGCCATTTTTCTCTCTTTTCTTCCAATTGTTGTGGTGTCAACCTTATAGGTTGTGGAAGGCTAGGGGCAACAACCCTTCCATGTTTATAGTTGTGAGTGATATGCTTCGTAGTTGCCATAATTTTGCTTTCCATTTTTTTTGCTAACCTAAATGGCTTCTCTAATGGATCAGGTTCCCAAAGGCAAACATCATGTTGCATATTATCATTTAAAGTCCCTATGAACACATCAATCCTATGCTCCTCTAGAATATTTTTTACCCTTATGTTCAATTTTTGGAACTCCTCAATGTGCTCCATTATTGAGCCCTTTTGTTTGAGAATTACCAATTGGCTAAAAAAATGTGTTTCTTTTTGTATCTTCATATTGTGCTATCAATTTTTCCACAAGAAATTTCCCAAGTGATAATTTGTTATGAGAGAAAAGCCATTGATACCATACAAACTGATTTGGTTCCAAATATAAAGTTGCAATACATACCTTTTGTGTGTTTTGCATATTATTGAGATCAAAAAATTGCTCCATCTGTAATATCCATGTTGCAGGATCCTTGCCATCAAACTTCATCATATTTGATTTTTCCTGGAATATGGTGGGTCTTCAATCCAACATTAGAGTCTATGGAATCATGATTAACATTTCTTTTGTTCTCATCATGAGCTTCCTTTACTACCCTTTCACCATTAGTGACCATTTCTTGTAGCAAATTATTCAATTTTATCTTCAATTCTTCCATCTTATCATCCATGCCATTCATCTTAGCCTCCATGCCATCCATCTTAGCTTCTATGGCCTTCTTTAAACAATCCATCTTAGCTGCTACACCTTTCTTGAAACCATCCATCTTAGGTTCTACATCCTTCTTTAAATCATCTATCTTAGTTTCTATTACTTTTTGTGCAAGTGACACTTGTTGCACTTGGTCTCATAATTTTGATATATCATGTTGCATTTCTTCCTCTTTTCATGAGTCATGCTAGAGCTTTCACGTTGCTTACTATATGTTTGTATGTTCTTTCCTCAGGGCATCAATTATTGATAATAATTCTTTACTATTCCCTTTCAATTCATTCAAACTATTTTTTCAAACCAAGCTTACCCAATTTTTTTTTAAAAACTACATACCTTTTTTTACTTTGTAGGAGCTTGATATTGAATCTGAAATATCTCTGTAATTTCAAATCATCCAGTTCTGAAATTACGACCTGTAGTAGCCCTCTATGTCCTCTTTCTAGTGCCAGTCTGATCCAAATTGGATTCTCCAAGGAAGAGTTATGCACAATCTCCCAAGATGACCTAATTATAGACCTTTCCAGAAGACCGAACTTGTATGAAGTGCCACGTGTCACTTTTTTGACCTTTGGCTCTAAACAATATATATAAGAAACTATAGACCGCCCGCTTTCTGTATCTTCTTACAAAATTTCAATCCGATACTTAGAGTGAAACTTATGATGATTTTCCCCAGTTCACCTATTTGGAATGTAATTCAGGAGTTTGCAAAAAGACAAACTTCCTCAGATTATATCTCTGCAAATATAGCCTGAAAATCTTTGAAATTCAGACCCAAGGCTCAGTGCGATTTCATCTCAAATGGGTTTTTTTTTTCTTCTGAAATGTTGCACAAAAAATGTTATAGCGAAAATGCCACGATGACCTAATTGGAGCTGTGAAACCCTAGAATCCAAATCTCTAATACCAAATGTTATGAAACCAACTCACAAAAGATAGAAAAGATAGATCAACGCCTTATAATACAACCTCTTCGAGGGAGCAACCTCCTTTACATTACACAAATGAACAATTCTTGGATGATTCAAATGACAAAACCTCATTTCAATATATAGGAGTCTAAGGGGTCACAATATAACCAAGCAAGCTAACAATAATAATATAATGGCACAAAAATAACAATAGAGGGATTTTATGGGGCACAATAATAACAATATCGGGGCAATAGGGGCACAACAATATTAATAAGGGATACAACTACAATATTAATGGGGGCATTAATGATATTATAACGACATAACAATGATATGGTGAGCCTAGATCTCTTATGCCTTCCTAAGAGTTAGAATAGCTATCATGGCTCTATGAATGGAAGGGAGATGTTTCCATAGTAGGAATGGTTATGGTCAAATTTGATGCAGGAGGAGATTAGAAGGAAAACTAGAGATGGTTCCCAATCAAAGACAAAAGATGAGGAAAATTGTGCCTTAGCGAGTAAGTCAAGGAAATGAAAAGGAAAGGCGTACCATTCCAAATCAGATTCTTGTCATGGTGGTGAGAAAAAATACATGAGGAATGTTAAGTGCTTTCATTATCATGAGATGGGCCATTTTGCTACAAGTTTTCCACTCACGAAGTCCAAGAAAAAGTCCTCAAGAGGAGCCGTAGGTGATGCTTTGGCCTCTCAATTCGAATTGGAATTTATTCTCATTTCATGCATGGTGTCATCAATGATGGGTAGTATATTGTACCTTGACAGTGGAGCTTCATTCCACATGACTAGTGACAAGTAGTTGTTCAGTGACCTGGAGGAGAAAGCTCTCTAGATTCTTATTGAGATGGGTGACGACGAGAGGTATAGTGCTACTAAATTGGGCACAATTAATTTTCAAAGGGAGAAGGGTGCTCCCCTAAACCTGAGGGATGTTATGTATGTGCCTGGGTTGAAGAAGAACTTAGTATCGATTGCCATTCTTAAGGATAGAGGCTACGATCTGATTATCACTAAACGAAAGACGTTCCTTCAACACATAGCCACAGGTCAAGTAAACAAGATAGGGATTCAAGTTAAGAATCTCTATAAGATGGAGGTAGAGAATTGTGTTGCTTTTAGCCTGATGGAAGAGAAGGTGCAGAGTGGAGACATTAGTGAGTTGTGGCATAAGAATATGGGCTAGTTGCATCATGGGGCTTTGAAAATCATGTAACAAATCTCTACTGGTCTTCCAAAAGCTACACTTGAGAAATTTGATACATGTAAGGGGTGTAGTTTGGAAAAATACACGAAGGCTTCCTTTCATAGTGTAGACAGTCGAGCAAAGGAAATTCTAGAGTGAGACCATTCAAATGCGTGTGGACAATTTTCAACAGCATCCACAGACAAACACAAGTATTACGTAATATTTATTGACGACTTTTCTCGTAAATGTTGGATAATTTTCATGCAGAAGAAGGATCAAATTTTCTCAAAGCTTTTTGAATTTAAGGCATTGGTCGAGAAAGAGTCTAGAAAGAAGGTTAACGATCTGTGGACTGATCACAACAGTGATTATGTCTCAAATGAGTTTAAGAATTTATGTGTGTAGAAGGGATTAAACGGGAGTTGACGACATGCCATAACCCATAGCAAAATAGGGTGGCCAAGAGGAAGAGAAAAAGCATTGTAGGGGCAGTACGGGCAATGTTGCATGAACAGGGCCTGCAACTACACTTTTGGGCTGACGCATGCAACACAACAATTTATCTACAGAATCGTAGCCTTCATCAGTTTCTCAGGATGAAGACACTAGAGGGGGCTTATTCCATTAAGAGATCAGATGTCAGTCACTTCTGTATTTTTGGGTCTTCGGTATATTGCCATGTGACCACAAATGCTTGAAACAATCTTGAGCCAACAAAATACTTGGGGATATTTATGAGGTGCAATGATACACCTCACATCTCTCAGGTGTACTTGCCAACTAGTAGGATGAAAATGGATCACATGGATGTGAAATTCATTGAGGAGAAGGCCATGCATGTTTCCCTTGAGAGGGATCTTGAGCTATATGCAGTTGAGGATATTTTAGCTCCTAAGGTTGACGAGCCTTAGATTAATGTGGAGAAACCACATGCGAAGGATCTAGAAGTGGAGACATCCACTCAGGTAGAGTCTTCTATAGATGGGATAGAGCACACTAGAGAGGCTGACAATTTATTTCATGATGCATGAGAGAATGTGGGAGCACCCACGCCCCAGTGTAGACATAGGAGATCACCTGAGAGGTACACTAGATAAATGGCTCTTATGAGCGAATGTGTTGAGACAAATCCATATTCATTTGAGGAGGCACTTCAACAACGAATTTGGGTTGATGCCGTGGTGGAGGAGTATGACTCCGTAGTTCGTAACAATGTTCTGGGATGTGGTCCCAAGACAGGAGGACAAGTCATTGGTGATCTCCTGATGGATTTACAAGGTAAAGCAAGTTGCAGATGGTAGTGTGGAGAAGCATAAGCCTAGGTTTGTGGCCTGTGGCTTTTCTCAAGTAGAGGGGACTGACTATGATGTGACCTTTTCTCCTATAGCAAGTTACTCATTGATCAGATCTATATTATCGCTCTCAACACAAATGGGTTAGGAGATACATCAGATGGATGTAAAGAGAGTCTTCCTTAATGGAATGATTAAGGAAGAGGTATACGTAGAGTAACCTAAAGTTTTTGAGACCTTTTAGCTTGAGTCACATGTGTGTCAGCTCAAGAGGACGTTGTATTGGCTAAAGCAAGCACCCTTCTCTTTGTACACCAGGATCAATAGTACTTCACTAATTTGGGCTTCGCCAAGATTGAAACATATGAAAACATGTACCACATACTGGTGGAAGGTAAATTCTTCATCATAGTGGTGGAAGGTAAATTGTTGATTATGAGAAGTGATGATCAGCTGATCAAGTCTTGTAAGGAGGACCTTGGAAGAGACTTGAGATGAAGGACATGGGACTCATGAATTACATTCTAGGCATGGAAGTATGGCAGGGTGATGGGGAATTGTTTGTGTCTCAGGGAAAGTATGCCAACACGATACTTAAGAGATTCTGCATGCTGAGAAGCAAACCCATGAAGATCCTTCTAGCACATAACTGGAGGAAGGAGGAGCCTACGTCAGGGGAAGTAGTGGAAGATATTGTTTACAAGAAGATTGTGGGTTCACTCACATATTTGGTGAACACACAACCATATATGTTTGATGCAGTTAACCAACTTAGTGAAGTGATGGTTAGGCCTACCAAGTTGTATTGAAAAGTGGAAAAGAATGTGTTGATATATCTTAAGGGCACTACTCAGTTTGGATTATGGTACAAATAGATAGAGGGAGTGTTCAAGGCTTCACTCATGCAGATTGGAAAATGAGTCCATCTAACAGGGATATCACATCAGGAAGGATCTTCAGTATTGGGTGAGCTACAATTTCTTGGTACAATAGGAAACATAGATTGGTTGCACCCAACTCTGCAGAGGTAGAGTACATGGTTGCAAGTTAGGAAGCATGTGAGGCCATCTAGATGAGGAAGATTTTGGTTGGCTTGTTTTGCCAGCAGATGCATCCAACTGTGATTTACTATAATAATCATAATTGTATCAAACTCTTTGAAAATATAGTTTTTCATGATTGGCGCAAACATATTGATATATGATATCATCATCTAAAAGATTATGTATTAAGATGAATTATGTTGTTGGAGTACATTCCCATGGAGGAGAAAGATGGTGAAATTTTGAAAAGGCATTGCCAAGATATAAATTTTTGTTTCCCAAACACAGTATTGAGGTAGCTGATAATCCATTTCTTGTTGAGAGGGAGTGCTGAGAAATGGCAACAGGAAATTCTAGTTTAATTTGTCCTTGAACTAAACTATGAATTAAAATCAAATTCTAATCGTATAGCAACTTGTAAATAGTTAATTAATTTTTTTGAACTAATTACCTTAGTAATTTCTTGTTGGAAGTCTTTAGGTACTCCTGCTAATTGAAGTTTCCCTCATGACAGACTCAAGCATGTCAGTGCAGAGAAAGACCTAGTTGAGTCTAGAGTGCAGGGACAGTGTATTATCAACTTTAGAATGGTTCGAGTTATACATATCATGCATGCAATTAGAAGAGGACCTAGTTTTGGATTGTATAGTTATGGAAGAAGGATTTCCTAATTAAATATGGGTTATTCCTCATAGGAATGGTGCAAAGAAATAGGGGCTCAGCAGGTAGCAAAAATTTGCTAAGTGTTGGTTAGTGCAAGCTTGTGAGGCAAAGAGTTGATCATACTTGTGCGTATTTGTTCTTGTGACAACAAAATTTGTAATAGCACTCATATTTATGATTAATGCAATAGATAGTCAAGGTTTTGAGCAGTGGCTTTCCCCAGAGAAACAATTATGATATGTCTTTGATTATCTACGTCTTGTCAATTATTATTTTCATAGATTCTTGGTTTCCACTATTTAATTATTAGAGTAGATTCTATCTTGTGTTTTAGTACATTACATGAGTTGTGAATCCATAGGAAAATCTACACTCCACCTAGAGGAACGAGTGATATCAAAGGTAGAAATTGGTTCCGGTCATCATGGAACTACTCAAAACATGTAGAGTTCAACAGGAAGCTAACAAGACCACTCATCATAGCAGTTCCTTGGGAAAGGCTAGAAACCAAGTGTAAATGTTTGATCAGACAAGGAGATGCTGATGATGGAATGAGAAAACCAAGGCTCATCTGGTACAAACAGGCTGGTAAAAATGGAAATCATGAGAGATAGGATGAGAAAGGTTTCATTTCTGACACAAGTTTGAAACATCAAAAACTATGCTTAAGAATAATTGAAGACAGTTTCATTTTTCCACAAGATTGAAGCATAAGAAATACTATGGTTCAAAGTGCTTTCATTTATACAAAAGCTCGAAACATGAGAAAACCTATGCTTCAATTTGAGGTACATCTCCTCATACCTTCATTTCATGTACCAAAGTAGACTACTAGTTACTAATAGGTGGATGGAATGAAGCTCCATCTATGAGATCTAGTGAAATGGATGGAATGAAGTTCCATCTATGACATCAAGTGAAAGACTTGACTACAAATTTATGAGATCTAATCAAAGACTTGAATTAAAATGGGATCCATTTCATTTTTTTAATGCGCTTGACACAAGGACATGATCTATGTTCACTGTAACTTGTTTCATTTTTTATCATGCTCAATAGAATAAAAGGAAACTCTACTCTAGGACCTTGTTTCATTTGTTAACGTGCTTCAAATAGGAAAAATAAATATCCTCTGAACCTTATTTCATTTTTAGAAAGCTTGACACAAGAAAAGGAAGACTTCTCTGAATAACCTTGATTAATATTTTAACAAGCTTGGCAAAGACAAGGAACTCTACTCTATGATTAGACATGTCCTCCAAGAGACCATGGCTTCCAAGGGTTTCTTATCAAATGGAAGGACAATGCTCTATACGGGATACATAACAAAGGATCTAATGGAAATATCATGTTTCAATTTTCCCTGTAAATGATTCACCATATCTCCTACTAGATATAGGTCAAAAGAAGTTGAGCAAACAATGAAAGGCTCATCTTCATCAGTAGGTATGTGAATGTGATAGGTTGCCACATACTTAACCCGTGGTGACAAAGATACCACTTGCACATTTGGAATTCTTAGGGAAGTAGGATGATTTTTAGTCAAATAAGGACCAACAAATGGAAGATGATCGATAGTCACAATCCTTTCATCATGTGAGAAACACATCACATGAAAAGGTGAATGGACAGTTGCTCCCATGACATACATATAGTCATACCTAAGGAGTAAATTAAAATAAAAAGGGCCCATGAAAACCATAACAACAATAAATACAATTTTTCCTTCCAAGGTAATATAAAATCGAAGAGGGACCCCTAAGGGTTGACTACATCTTCTGTGAAAAGCTCAAATATTCTGATTAATGGACAAAAGCTCTAGGGAACCTAGAGCTTGCCAAGGAATGAAGGATAGAATAATAACATAATATCCCTCATCTATAATAGTGTGATCAATATTCTTATCATAAGCCTTTACCATGATCATAAAAAGCATGTAAGAAGGGAGATGGGGTTTTTTCAATTGACTCCAATCAAAGGCAATGGTTGGTTTTCTTAGAAGGGGTTTTTTGGGAGTGGGATAAATGCCTCCCTCACTGGTAGAATCCAAAGAAACAAGAAGAACCTAAGCAACATGATCCTCGCTCTTTATGACAAAAGTACAATCAACTGAAGGTGGAATCGAGTCAACACTTTTCTCAACCAATGCTTGGTCAGAAATAGACTCATGGGATTCATGTTCAGATAGAGTGGTATTACTTGAGAGAGGTTCTGATTAACCACTTCATCAACTAGTGGGGGATTGGGAGAAATCTTTCTTTAACCAGCCAAAAGATGAGGCTGATAAGTTGTAAGGTTTTCCAACACTTTTGAGTCTGAATCCATACAGGGACAAAGGTGAATAGGATAATTCCCTTCACATAACTTATAGGGAAATTTGACATTACCCATTTTCCCATGGAAATTATTATCACTAAGTGATATTTTTTCACCAGCATGATCTCCAGAGGCTGATGAAAGAGGTCAACGTGAGACTTTGGACCATACTTCTAATACCTTATGAATATCGAGACAATATCTAAGAAGGTGATCACCGTTACAAAGCACACAATGGAATTTAATTTTGTGGGGATGATTGGAAGGTTCCTCCCTTCTAGTTATGTGGATAGAAATGGTTGCTTGTTTCCCCCTACATATTTTTCTTCTTCTTCTTCATCCTTTTTCTTCTTCTTCTTCATCCTTTTCTTACTAACTTTGAGTCTTTTACCAGACAAAGAGGAAGAAGACCGAACATGCGAAGAATGCAAAGGGTCAATCTTAGGATCATCTTGAGGTTGATATTGTTCAGGTGAAGGAGAACTTGGTTGAGGTGCAATTTTCTAGAACCACATACCTTCTCCATGGTTTTTCCACTCAACCAGAAAGTAAACTATTCTTACCAAGGATGGTCCACTTGAATCCTATTTTTTATAACGCTTGTGTCAAAGTTGCATCTTATCCGTCTATTGCGCATGTGTTGATTGTGTAGTTTGTCCTTTCATCTATATTGATTTTTACATCAATAATAACCTTTTTCAACCTTTCTTGTCAATTTTGCTTGAAAATTATTAGGGCTTTTTTGGAATCTTGATTTAGTTGTGTAATGTAAATGAATTAAGTGTCACATGTATTTTTTAGGCTGTCAAAATTCGTTAATACATTCAGAAACACATTTTAAACAATTAAAATTCTTGATATGACCACAAATTCTATTATTATATTCCAACAAATAAAAGAAAAATATCTAATAGTTAAATAACTTCAAATTAAGCAGATATGTATATTCATTATTTTCTTTTAATCATTATTGTTTGTTAATTTAATGAATATTTATCCTTTTGGGGTTTATGTGGTAGGGGTCTCATGTTGGTGGGGCGATTACAGGGGAATCCCTCCTGCTGTGTGGTTTTGTATTGAGTAGTGGTGATTATGTTGTGGGTTGCTGTTTAAATTGGGGGATTATTCCTTGTGTTATTACATGTTTATTTGTAGTTAGAGGAAGCATATGCGTTGCCGGGAGGAGGTAGTAGTCCATAAGGATAGGAGATGAATAGACTATTTGCTTCAAATTTTCTTGCTACATCGTTTAATGTAATGCCACTACAGACAAGAGGATAACCCTGCAAGTTGGAAATTCAAGTTGGGGTGTAGGGATAATCACACTCATATTCTCAAATTATTGATGAAATGTATACCTATATTCCAAACCCTTGACACAGTAGAGGAAGGAGAAAAGCAATAGTTGAGCTTAGTGGCTCTACATTGGCAATGATTTTGAGGGACAAGTAGTTCGATTATGGGTATTCGTAATATTTTTTAATTCATAAAATAATTACAAGTGAGATTCTTTGTTGAAGTGGGTCTGATAGTTGATAGATAACAGAGCCTTTCTTTGGTTTTAACAGAGTTAGTAACATACTCGTTTTTTTTAAATATTGTAAATTTAGGGGATATTTTTGAATTCGATAGTTAGATAAAAAGTTAATTGTTTGACTTTTTTTTCTCACTAATAAGATTAGAAATATTCTCAAAACTTACAATCAACCTGATAAAACTTGCTTAAACAACAACAGTATTATTAATCAATGAATACAGTACTGCACTCTCGTCTGTCCTCCAGAAAAATACAGTCCACCAATGAATTGACGGAGTTATCATTATGTATGCTACTCAGACTTATTTACTAATTTTTGAATAATTTAGACGAAACAAACTGAATCCGTTACAATAAGCAGTGATTTTTAATTTTTTTTATTAAATAAAAAGAAACCTTCTACAGATTTTAATACCAGATAGGTTTGCAGAGTATAACCACAGCTTTTGTCAATAATTTCATGACATTAACATTACATCTTTTACTGTTCTTTAGTTAGTTATGGAAGGCCATCTTCAACAGATTGAGTGTTTCCAGGAGAATGGGATGAAAACCATAGTTACCAAATTCCGTCTAGAATTAGATGCTAAACCGAATGTTTTTGTTTGTGTATTAATACGTAAGTTCGAATACGGTTGTCAGTTGAGCACATATTTTATATTGATGTAAAAGAATTAAAAAGCCGTAAGTTCTATTCAAAAGAGATTGTATAGAAAATTTTAATATTTCTCGTAGTTTTTCTACCGCTAATTTCAGTATCACGCCTTCCTAAAATTATCTATACTCTGAATTTAATAGTATGATGCTTACGTCAATTCAAGTTTTCGTACATTATTATATGATTCAACCTTCCCATATTAAACCCAAGGCCACTAGAAATACTAAGCTAAGCCATGCATGCCTTCAGTTTTCTTAAGCCATATTGAATTTGATTTGCCACCCATTACCAATGTTTGTAGTTATAGTTGTGGTTTCAAATCGATCCCCAAATAGACTAGTTTTATATGAGTCTTAACATGATTGAGGTTTTTACTTTTGGGCTTCGGGAGCTTTCATAGTGACTATATTACTAGGAAACTGCTACTTAGAGATATTTAAAAACTCAGGTATCATACTAAGTAGAGATGACACTAGCCTTTAGCAAAACTGGATTTACACTTTACCTTATTAGCTTTTGTTATATACTCATTAACAATTTGAAAAATTCTATTATTTAAAATATGCCTCAATATAAATCTTTTATTAATAAATCTTTATATATGTTGACTTCAATATGTATATCATCCAAAGTCTTTTACAATTTTTCATGTATCTAATTAAATTCAAATTCAAAGTTAATTAGTTGAAACCATGTACTGCTTCTTAGTTAATAAATGATAAGCTTCCAACATAATATAAAATATCTTGAAATACATAAAAATAGTTCCTATGGTAATTATTTTTTTCCTTTACGCAAGAAAGGAGAACTTCATGAGAATAACATGAAAGGCTGCAGCATTGTATATCTATTTCTACATAGAAGTGATCTCTCATTAATTTCCATTGAGGAATATGAGTTAGAAATAATGAAGAAATGGTTATGTGGTTGTAACGTTACCTTCTTACTTTAGGAGTTGTTCCTAGAATTTAGGAGGATGGTTTCAACTACCTACTTTTCAGTCATGTATTTAATATGTAATATCATTCATTGTAATGTATTGAGTGAACGAGAGAGAGAGAGTCTCCTCCTTGTATGAGTGCAGTCTCCAGGTGATGTACACACCTGTGAGCTGCAACTCCTTCTGATTAATTCAAGTTTCATTATTTTTATCTTGGTATCAGAGCTTAGGGTAGAGGTAGCCTTAAATTTTTTTTTTTTTGGATGTATCATTAGTTGCACATCTGTAGTGGTAGGAGAGCTTGTAAATGTATCTGTGTGATCAGGTGGAACTGCAGTAACACCTGGAGTGAAGGGTCTCAGATGACTGATCATCTCTGAGCTAGAGAAAAGGTTGAGCAATTGGCGCTACTTTTGGGCTGAAAAGCGTGCCAGGAGGGCCATTGGCGCTACTTTTGGGCTGAAAAGCGTGCCAATTTTGAGCAATTGGCGCTACTTTTGGGCTGAAAAGCGTGCCAGAAAAATTATCACTAAAATTGGCGCGGATCCGTGGCTATTAAGCGCGCCAATTTTCGTGCACTTCGCGAATTTTTGTTTTCCGCAATTGGCGTGGATTTTTAGCTATTCAGAGCGCCATAGAGCCAACCTCTTTCTCTCTAGAAATCTGCAATTTTGTTTTTTTTGCAGATC
>APFE030868033.1:47794-82044 GCA_000404065.3 Pinus taeda | reverse complement strand
GCTCCTTTGTTTCTGGGCCTTCTTCAAACAATTGTCTGTGTGTCCTTAATTGGAAGAACAAATATGCAGCATAGGCTATTAGCATGATGATGCTGCTGACTCTAGACAGTTGTAATGTTGATACAGCTGCTTCACTATATGCCATAGATTGTTGAAGGGCCAAGGGTAGCATGAGACACAGTGAAGCCATCATGAGAAGACTAGAGTCGATTCCAGAAATAACCTATGTCATATAGCAATACAACACCCATGGTTAGGCCCTAATGAATGAATATCATGAGCAGGTCGAACTTGTTTTGGTGGCCTAGGTTGTTAAAGAAAAACTAAAAATATATCACATGCCTTGTCAAACCGTTGTTCTTTTTTCGTGTTGGCAATTCCTCCACAAAAGAGAGATGTGCCAAGCACAAAAAGTAAGTTGGAAAGCACAGAGCCTAGTAGAGAATACTTAACCACATTGGTCTTGCCATGGTAAAGTGCAAACACTGCAATGAGCATCTCTGTTGCATTTCCACATGTGGTGTTGAGCAGCCCACCAACTATAGGAGAATTAATTAACAATATATTTGCATCAGTTACTTCGAAATGTCAAACACTTTCTCATATATATCAATTAGCTCATATCTTGTATCCACAAATATGAGTACATAGTCCATATACATATAAGAATCTCACTTGTTGGTCCAGTGTAGAATGCAATTTGTTTGCAACAATTTACAACAAAACATCAGATTGTAGAACCAACAAACATAATATTTTATGAAGTCACTACACTGCAGTGACCATTCCAAGTGTATAACAATCACAGTGCAAGGTATATATTACACGTAACCTATGTACATATACCATGCAATTTTTTACTTACTAGGTGACAAAGCAAGAGGTGCAAGGCCAAGCAAACTTATGATGAACACCCAAACCTGCAAACAAAAGAATGTGGAAAATGATGCCAGAAAAACTTACAAAAAATGTCAGAAATGATAAACTTTCAAGTAGCATGAACCCTCCGTCCTTTCTATTGATAAACTTACAGAAATGATGCTACTTTCAATAAAGAGCTTGAAAGACAACTTGTTATTGTTAGATTGCTTACAATAGATGGGCTGGAGCTTCCATTTCTGGTTGCTCTGTTTCTTCCACTCAAAGAGGATGAGTTCATTTCCATCACGTATTCCTCCAACATGGCCATCTGCAGCTTTCGCATCCATATTCAAATTAATGTTGTTCACAGGCCTCAGACATTGATACCTATTTCCAACATCTGCACTTAAGGTCCACAGAACAGACTGCTCTGCCTTGTCATGATTATAATCTGCCAAGTATATCTCTTCAACAACATTCAACAAAAACTATGGATTAGGGGACCACCGTTGTAAACAGCTCTGTTGCAGCCCATAATTCCCAAGACCCTGGCATTCCGAAACCCTGAGTTAAGGTGGTTTATAGCATTGCAATGAATAAGACTTCTCTACATATCCAGAGGAGAGGCTATATTAAACAATGAAACTAAAAGGAAAAGGGAAATAGAAAGTTTTACCTAGTCCCATTCTTTATCCCCGTGTTTCAGAGCATGTCTGGTGGCCTTGTTCACCAAGGCAAATGCTGGGAAGCCAGCTTCATCCTTGACTCGAAGGCCCCATGAACCTACTTTGATCCATTGCTGACAAAAGGTTCCACCAAACAGGGGAATAAGGATAGTGATCAATCATCAATTATTAGATAAACAAATGCTTTCAGCGAGCTTCAAATAAAGTAGCTCAAACTGATGAACATACCTGATGAGGATCATGTGGGTTTTCCAGCGCAAGCACTGCAACATCAGAATGGGCAACAAAGAAAAACTCTAGGTTGGCTTCACAATGGATCTTAACTGTATGTCCTTGTGGCTCGACATTAGCCTGTGGTGGATAGAATGAACTCTGCTCACCTCGTGGTGGATGGACTCCTTGTGAAGCACCCACTGTTCAATTTACCAACAAATATTAAAAATCGGCACTCACTCAATTACGCCAGAACCTGAAGGTGACGTCCCTTGGGTGGTGAGCTGCAGAGCGGAGGAATTGCCTGGGCCAAAGTTTTGTGGTGAGCTGCAAGCGCCGAGTCGAGGAGGAAGGTGAGTGAGCTGTAGGGGCCGAGTCCTATCAGCTAGTGGAGCAGCCCACGGTTTAGCAATTCCTCCATTTCGAATTGGAAATGGCTTCAACTCTCCATTGCAGCAATTCCAGCACTGATCAGATCTGTCAGAGAATGTCAGGATTGCCAGCTTCGATCCGATCTGTCAGGAAATGTCAGGAAATGAAGGTGGAGCGGTGGATGGAGGGTGGCGGAGCTAGGGGAGGGTGGCAAAGGACGGAGGGACTTCCGATGGCCGGAGCCGGACGATTTTCTTGGCGGCGACAGAAACCGGGCAATTCCTTCACCTATGTAGACTAATCCAAAAAAATCAATTGTGTAAATACAAATAACACACCCTACAAAGTGATGTCTTCTTGAATATTGATCAATATGAATGATTTTCCTTTCACAGCTCTTGTGTTTTGATTCTTTCAACTAAACTTGGTATTGTTGATTTTGATGGCACTTTTGTTGTCCAGCTTGATGATTGGATGTTGTGCCAAGTTTACAAGAAAAATGGTCATTCTCAGAGAGTACAAGGGGTAGAACGAGATGAATCACCAAGTGCAGATGAAGTGATGGCTTCTTTGCCTAATATTGATGAGCAAAACAAACTGCAAGTGCCCAAAATTGTCTCTTTTAGTGGGTTGTTGGAGAGTAACAATCCTTTCATAGATGGTTTTTTAAATGATGAGGCCATGGATGGCAATGGAAACAGTAGCAGAATACCTCAAGTCCAGTCCACCAACCTCTCTCAAAACAATTTCAGTAATAACAATGACAACAATAGCGATTGCCGATATGAAGTTGTCACAAAACAAGAAGAATTAGCAGTGGAGAATGACAACAAATTCAATTCTCTCAAGAGGACCCTCTCCTTAGCATATGGGGACGATGAAACCAACCCTGCAAAGAGATTCAACAACATGCAGAACAACTACAGCTACAACGTCAACAATAATGTTTTAGCCTTTCTTAATTCAATGCAGCCCAATCAAACTTTCCAACAACAGAACTTCATAAGCGCATTGAATGACAGTCAACAGAATTTCAAACTTCCCTACATTCAGAACATGCATTGGCCCACCTAAGCAAACAAAAAAAAAATACTTCAATTCCAGATGCACATGTATGCAAATGTGTTCAGCCTTGATGGCAGTTGTATATCAGAAACAACTTCGGCTGTCCAATCAAGGAAGACGAAGACATGCCACTGGTGAGATTGTAAACTACATAGCTGTAGATACATATCGTTTTGGAGAGTTTCCGTGGTGGCTGCATTGGGGTTGGACCGTCCCTTTGCAAATTTGTGTAGCAATTGGTATCCTTTTTGCCACAGTTGGATGGGCAGCTATTCCAGGTTTTCTCATCATCATTCTTACTCTCATTCTAAACAAACCTATAGAAAAAACCCTCCAGAAGTGCCAAAAATCTGCTGGCTCTAATTCTTTAGGGCATTCAGACTTCTGGATACTTTGCAGAAAAACAATTCAATGCCTATGAAAAAAATTGAAGTGTAGCATGAAAATCAGATTATGCTTGTTTAAACTGATATAATATGCAGCTTTCATCATAAAAATAAAAATGCTAGCACATACTACTTGACACAGCATTACCATTTAGAATAAGCATAATTGTCCAAAAGACATAGCTGGCACAAATGCCGCTTGAATGAAAATAACGCTGAAGCACAATTCCCATTCTAAAATCTAATTTCTGCATCCCTGTAATAAAAGTGGCATCATATAGAATGCTTCAAGATAGGCCTGCAATTAGCTAATTGGATCGTTGAGAGGCCATGATGGATGAAAGTTGTATATATTATTATTCTCCAAGGACCACGGAGCTAACTGAAATCCATTTTTATATGATTTGTGACACATGCAGAGTTAGTCAATATTACCATACTAGGAGTAATGAGCAAGGGATGTCTCTGTGTACGATGTTGCCATGGAATATAATACGCATAGGAACAGTGTGGGCTGGAGGACAATACAGAGCTCCTTCATGAGCCCAAGCATTTGTTTTCACCTCCTTATCAACCACCTATGGCTTCTCTGCGTCATAAGGAATATATCCTGGCAGGGATTCAGTTCATCACAATGTGATATGGTTTAAGGTCTTCATATTTCTGGGCAAATACACTAGAATGTTGTTTGAAAAGATTAACATACCTCTCCTTAAAATTTTGTATATCAATATGGATACCTAGTTGTTGTTCGCGTGAATTCATTTGTTTAACTTCACCTTCAACTAGGCAACCTTTAAGGTATCTAAACAAGTTCAATGGATATTTATGACTACTTTTATTCTATTTCATAGCCAATTTAACCCCCGAATAGGGTTTTCGGCATGGCTTCCTCAATTCAGACTCATTATCATCGACCCTTGCTTTCAAAAAATCCCATTCACATTTCAATATTCTTCCACACACTATGCCTTACGGCATTTCCTTTGCAACATTAGGTGCAAATGCTAGTTTTATTTTGGTTCCACTTGGCTCCTTTCCCTCCCAACCTTAGTAAAACCCTTGAGATCTTTGCTTGTAGTGGCTTTTGTATTGCTCTCCATCTTATTCAATGGGCAATCCCTGTATAGGTGCCCGTGTTCATGGCACTTACGGTACCTAAATGGGACGTGTTCATAGTCCATCGCCTGCAGCCATTCCTCGTCATACACTTCTAAAATGATTGCATCCGGAAGTGCCCCAGATAAGTCCATTTCCACATGTATCTAAGTGAAGGAAGTGTATTTGCCTCTTAGAGTAGCATCTGAGATCTTTATAAAATACCCTAGCTTGTTACTGAAAGCCTTTAGAGACTCCAACAGCAAACAATCTAAAGGAAGGGAGTAGAGTCTTATCCATACTGGTACCGATGTGAAAGTTTCTCATTCTGGGACAAAGTTCATTACCCATGGTCGCATATAAAGGCCTGCAAAAGCATAAAAATAAGGTCCTCCCTCGAACACTCTATCTTTATCCTCTAAGCTTGTGAACACCACCGTGAAGAAGCCCTTGGACCTAAGGTGAAGGTTAATTTCCCCCTTTAGTTTCTAGTGGTTCCTTATCCATGCTTGCAAAGCCTTCTCCGTCGGCCAAATCCCCATAAATTTACAGATAATAGCATATTCCGCCATGTGGTCTCTGTGCACCTGTAGCGCTGGGTCACTTAAAACGACCCGAGAAATAGCAGTTGACTTGGGTTTACAAACCCTTGTTGTACTCATAGGAGCAACTTTCTGACTGCTAACCTCTGTTCTCTTCTCCTTACTAGCTTCCTCATGATTCTCTTCTTGTCCTTGAGGTCTGATAGTTTCTGCGTTCGTAGCCTCTATCCCACCTCCGTTGGTTTCTTAAAGTGATGCAATCTAACTCCCTTGCTTTTGTCCGCAACCACTTGACTGTAGGAGGGAGCTGAACTCCCTCCTCCACACCCTGCCATGGTGACCAGCGACAAAACCCTAATGCCAAAACCCTAGTTCAGATTGCAGAGCAGAGTCATCGATAGAGCCTTCTTATTGTTGATTATTGTTAGTTGCTCTTATATTTCCTATTTTGAAGGCTAGTTTTGCTCTTGTGGGCATGACAAACCATACTCCAACTCTGTTGAGTACTAAATTACCTTGTGATGCCCTATTGAAATATTTTTAGTGATATAAGGGTAAAAAATAGGAGGGATAAGACTACGAGGAGGTTTGTATTCCTTGGAAGGAGTTGTGGTGTTTCTATTAACCTTCGACTTGTAAAATATCTTGTAAACATTCAAATCCTTGTTTTAAAATATATTTGAATTTCTTGCTAACCATATGGACCATTGGATCTCAAATGCCAAGCATTTGTCCTCTGCTACTACGTTTTCCATGCAATGTTCTAATGCTTCAGTTGTCTTGTCCCATATCCATTGTTGTGGGCTTTTGTATATTCTTTAGAAAATTGCCTAGACCTCCTTGGCAAAATTATAGTTAGCCAATCACTCACCATTCAACTGATGATAGCCTAATATTTCAAGGAGAGAGGCATGGTAGTGATTATTTGAGTTGCTTCGTTAAGACGGGGCTAAGTGCAATTTCATTTTTCATGTTCTAGTTTTCAATCAACCTTGCAATGCATTAACCATGTTGACATAACGTTGATGCGATGTTGCACACAAAATCGCATCAGAACAAGGTTTGAAATCTTATCCCTCCGGTACTGAATGACCTACTGGCTGGATTGTGGTACCTAATCAAGTTGCACCATCTACCTAGTGTTGAAATATAAAGAAGAAATATGTGATCTACGAGTAAGAAGTATGGATGCCACTATTTCAATTACTTCTGAAGGTTTGTTAAATATGAGATTGAGTGTGTTCTCTATAAACCATAGAATGCTTGTACATTGTATAATAAGTTTAAGTTTATCAATCTCTATTAGATATTTCATCAGCTATCCTTATGTTGCTTGGTTGAAGGACACTAGGAGAATTTTCTAATGTAAAACTAGGACTCTAAATTCTTTGTGGTGTAGAGCCCTTGGCTAAGAGTTAATAGTTCATCATAACATGATTTTAAGGTTTTTGAAATGTTGTAACATGTCTTCTAATTGCAAGCAATTTCACGATACATCACATGCCATCTAAAGCTTGATTTTTGAACAATAAAAGTTGAGAAAATGAGAAGTGCCCTCCTCAAATGGTGTTATTTATTGATAGTAACTAATAAATTTAAAATCTTTATTATTAGTGTTGGATTTCCATGACCTTGGGTCTAGGTTAGGGTCTTAAAATCATTGACACTACCAAACCAAGAATCTTGACCATAAACTGCTTTGCACAATGGAAATATAATGCAGTAAATCACATATGCACAATATACATGGTTTTAAACAAGATTATACAATATTGTACAATCCCAATCTTCGTCATGTTAAGCCAAATCTGAATAATACAACAGTCTATAGTATACAAGATACAATGAAAAATGTTGTTGTAGCTTTCATGATGTATCTTGTCATGTCGGTCCTTTTCTCCTGTTCTTCTCACTACTACTGCGTTAGTCCATCAAGGAATCTATGCATCAAGACTCCAAGAGGGATGCCTCATATCATTGTTGCAAGTCACATCTACTACAATGAACACGGGATCATCAAACTGCTCTCTAGGTAGGCCTAATTCCCAAGCTCCAATATGCCAATATAGCAGTCACTTTCGCCCGTCAAAGTGTTGCACATAAGGCTATAATACATTACCCAACCATGCATCAACAACGTCCTTCTTGTCAGCTACTCTAAGGCTACTTTCGGTAGCCAGCTCGTTGCCCTCCAACCAACTCTATGACACCCAATCTCGTCACCGCTGAAGATACTCGTAGTATGATGCTTTGCCACCTCAAAAGGTCATACACTTTACTTCAGCAGGCTGCTCAAAACATGATCCAAACTGGTCACACTTTGACCCAATACACCTCACAAAACTGTTGTTGGCACCACGTTGCATTACTATTCTCTAGTTAGGGCATCACCTACAACCCTATTCCTCCACACAACTCAACAACCAACCCTCCAAAAGATTGTGGCTTTCTCCAGAGAGGATCCTCCACTCCGACGTTGCTCCTTCTAGCTTTGTTTGACCCCAAACACAACTCTTAAAAGAGGCCTAGTTGTTAGCTAAGGCCTGCGGCCTAGCACAATAGTTGTTGTTTATGACCCCCTCAAAACTCCACCACACAACCCTTAAACAATAACATCCTTTGCTCCTTCAAACTTCGGCCTTTTTCCCCTGCAAATGCACCCAATAATAGCACCAAATCACACCCAAACAACCCTAAACTTCCACGCTGTCACCTACAACAACCTGAAATCTTCCACGTGTTCGTAGGCTCTTCCACACTCTGCTTTTGGATCCTTTTCTCCACCAAAATTTCAGATCTTACTTGGAGATTTATTGCTCACAAATGGATGCTTAAATTACCTCAATTCAACCTTAATTTATAGACATTAAGGCTCCATGAATTTTCTCGAAGTGACAAATCTATAGGCTCACTTTTACACCAAGCTTACAAGACTTGGTAACCAATAATTACCTAGTCATTTTCAAAAATTCATTTCTCTCTAACAACAACTCGAATTCAGATGATTCTCGATGCATTGGAATCATCTTTACAAGCACTATCATCCTCATCCATCACATGTCATAACTCCATCAATGTTTTGTCCCAAACCTCGAAGGGTGACAACACCCCATACTTGGGTTCCAAGCCCACAAGTTTCCCTTGTGGCGCTTTTCCCTCCAAACCCTGAATCCTAGGGCTTAGAGTACGTCCTAAGCTACACAAATCAACAATTAGGACATCTTCATTGCATCAAGAATAGGATCTAACTACATTTTATAGTAAGTGTAATCATTTTAATATAAGCTAGTAGTAGGGTTATCTTTTTATTCAGCCCCATAAGGCAATGTTTTATTGAATTCACGCACATAGAAGTTCCAAACATTCATATTGACCATGGATGATGATTTTTGTCAATTTCATAGCATGAAATCAAATATTATTTTCCCACTTAGGATTTTGATTTATATTATAAGAAATTTTTCTTCCTCGTCTTCATGACATCCTTGACATTGTAGAAGGAAGAATAAGTTATTGAGTTTGAAATTTGAAACATTTTGGACAAGGTAAAGCAAAAAGATAATGATATATCAACATAATGCAGTTAATCATACTTTGTACATCTATTGATTATTAGCTAACTACATTAGGTTTTTCCAAAATCCATACGTAATAACGTATTAGGTTTTTTGTATGAGCACCAAATTTCAGTGACAATCTTATTTAAGAGTGATCTAGGCATGTAACATTGAGATTTTTTTTCCCTATTGTGAATGTCATGACATGAATTGTTGAAAGACATGAATTATTGTTTTCATCAATCCTTGCCTATCTACATATATTTGTTAGATAATCATCAACATATGTGCCTTGATAACCACACATTACTACTATCTCAACAACTCATTCAAATTAGATATACTTGGAGAAAATAAATAACTCGTAGTGGGATATTTATAAGAAATGCATTCAGTTTATTGAGAATGGAAAAGTTTGGATTCTAACGCAGAAATATTAAAGGATAGGAAACGCAATAAAAGTAAGTCACATTAACAGAGGTTTACAACTCACCTTTGGTTCAATATTTGATCAACTGGTTTTATCAATACTGTCCACATACTCAATATATTAATAAAAATGTCTCAGAGTTGTCATTTTGGTGATTCACACCTAAACGTTTGTAAATAATTATGTACATAGGCTCCACCAATTTTGAAGTAGAATTTTTACTATCAGTTTAATGAGATTCTATAATCTCACTGTCATATCTACAAGCTACATTCTTCACCATAATAACATAGAATTTAGCCTAGTTCTACTTCATGCCAGAAGATTAATATGTAAATTACTTTTAGACTTGCTTGTCATGTACCTTAATATGTTAGTCACATTCTACCATAGTCCTCTCACAAATTGGTATCACCATTATAGAAATAGATAACTTCTAACCCTTCAACTGAAGAAAGATATGTTCTTTTGGGTTGGACATTTTAAATAGTACAAATGCTTAGACTTTATTCAAGTGACTATTTTACCATCACAAAATTGTACAATGCCCTACCAGTACAAACATAAAGGTGAATAATCACTTGGCGGGTCAAGCACGAGATGCAATTGATAGCACACACAACCCACTAATCTTTAACATAAATTTTACCATGTAACTAATAACTAGTTGAAATAAATGATCAAATTCCTGTTATAATTTTAGAATGAATGATAGGTCATTTTGTTAGTTAACAAGAGACAAATCGAATTACGTTATCATTCATAAGGCTACAAAATGTACAAAAGTGTTAAATTTTTCACATTCTTTTGGACAACTAACTTAAGTGCATAGTGTCAGAAACAAATAAATTTTTTGATAGAATTTCATCCAACCCCTTAGGAGAAATCTTCTAGTTTCACTACTTACTTGGGAATGTGGAAGCAAACTAGTTAAATATAGTTGTAATATTTAAAACTTGTCTCCCATTATTGTTGCATTTCTGTGGTGATGGTCTCCTTTTGCCTTGAATTTGCATCAAACCTTAGAATGTCTTGGCTTTGCTAGTGTTGAATATGCACTACCATTCATCTAGTTGATCTGTGAGAACCTCATCTTTCAATGTTTAATCAATCTTTTTAAGTTTTGTGAACTTAATGTAAACATTATCCCGCTACTCTAAACTTATTGGTCTACTTTCACTAATCAATGAAATATACGGAGACTGATCATCTATGACTTCGAGTTGTGGATAATTTTGTTAAGATGGTTATGGGCCTTACGTTTATATGATCAATATATTGATTCTATATTTCTCTACTTTTATTAGTGCCACATAATAATAGTAACTGATTTGCATTGTTCAAAATTTGTATTCATAGATGCCGTTAGTTCTTAGAATGCGTTCACACTCTATCAATACACACAACTCTTAAATTGAATCTTGACTAATATATAATTTAGAATTTAATCCTAGTAAATAAGGCTCTCCTGAAAGCTTAAAATTTTAAAAGTAAGGTTTCCAAAATATTCCCAAAAGGTTATGGTCTAGTAGTTGAGACATGGCATCATCATATCAATGATATTAATGACATATATGTAAATTTAGGGTAGCATAAAACCATGAATTACAAATTAATTAAGTTTCATGGAATTAATATAATTCTATGCAATATTAATTCATTTGAAACATTTCTCCACATCATGGGAAATATTTTATGTATTTCCATGTAAGCAAAATCGCGTCATCATCTCAAATGTCTTTGTGTTGAAGCCAAAATTTAGGAAATTTGTAGAATAACTTTGGTGTATGCAATCATAACATATGCAATCTCGAGTCTTTAAGATTTAGGAAACCCACTTTTAGCTTTTGCATAATATGGCATAGTTTGAATTGTTGATCAACCTTTCTAGATGTTTTTTGGTGTTTTTGGCTTTTGGGGACTCACTTGTCCCTTTGAATTCTAGAGAAAATGGTTATACCTTTCAAAATCTCATTGCAACATGCTAGCATTGCCTCATTTTTGGGCAAAATGTACTTGAGTGTAAGACAATAAGATTTTGAGGATTGATACACTTCAAGATCTTGTTGTAACATGCTAGCATTGCGTCATTTTTGTGCCAA
Source organism: Pinus taeda (assembly GCA_000404065.3). Lineage (NCBI taxonomy): Eukaryota > Viridiplantae > Streptophyta > Pinopsida > Pinales > Pinaceae > Pinus > Pinus taeda. The sequence continues at coordinate 70,732 of APFE030868033.1, read as the reverse complement.
GGGTACTTGAATCTAGGTTTATTAGTGAAAGTCTTCTCTGCGAGTCTATCATTCGAGCACTTGGAGGCAATTCATATCTGTGTAAGTAGATTATCCATTGGCCACCTACATGCATTGATTCACATTACTACTAATGTTTTATGGTGATTTTTGGCTTTTGGGGGTTAACTTGTCCCTTTGAATTCTAGATAAAATTGTTAGGCTTTAGTGCTTTTAAAGCAAAAGCATCAGTTCCTTCCCCCATACTCCCTAGTTTATGGGATTGTTACACTTTAAGATCTTGTTACAACTTGCTAGCATTGGCTCATTTTTGTGCCAATGGTACTTGAATATAGGACAAGGGGTTAAAGTATTCTCAGTGAGTCTGGCATTTGAGCACTTGGAGGCAGATCATATATGTGTAAGCAAAGTATCCGTTGGCCACCTAAATGCATTACTTCACATTCCTAATCTTTCACAAATGATTTAATATTATTGTTATTTATAGAGTTAATAGATTTGAGACTTCTGCGATCTGCATTTTGTATGGTTCTCTCTTTTGGATTCATCACATTTTGCTTATTTTATGTATCGACGTTTCAAACCATCCTCTGTGGTTCATCATCAAGATTAGATATGTGAAGAAGTCAAAGAATGATGTGTAATAAATAAAGGATATGGTAGGGATGGTAGTGTAAAGAGCCGACGGTGAAAATGGTGTGGTTTTAATTTATTTATAATTTATTTAATTTAATTTATAGAGTTGTTATTATTATTATTATTAGAATTTGCAACTTGAACAAAATCAACTTAAGTCGAGGTTACTCCTAGGCACATTTAAATCCCACTTTTTACTTTAAACTTAGTAAAAATAGAATTTACCATGTATCAAATTGATTACAACCTCAATTTGTCTTCCTTGACAATTAAACATTTGTTAATACAATGGAAGTAATGGTTCTTCTCCATATACGTCTATCTTGGGACACTTGAAATGCATCTTGGTTAACAACGTTCTTGGTTGCAAGTGGATACAATATTTGATCAAGCAGATGGAAACAATAGTAGCTAATATATTTAATGACAATCATGTAATTTCTCTGATATTCTGACAACCATCCAGTACATGAATGGTGGAATTCAGGGCATTTTTAAAATTGTTAAAAAGTCTCTTTTAAAGTTGCATTAGACTAGTATGATAAATGTTTCCCCTCTAGAGTTGTCTCATGTAGCAATAACGAATATCAGATCTAGCAAACTCCTTGAGAAATATAGTATATCAATTTATTTGTTGCAGTTGACACTTAATAGTCCGAAGTAGTAAACTGTTTTTTATTTTCTAAAGGTCTAAATCCATTATTGTTATTAATATTTAGAACCAAATACCTTGGTTATCACTAGTAGATTGTAACAACTAATTATAATTGTAAATTTATATGTAATTTATTATTATAAATGAAATGTTCTTATCTAGAAAGTTTTAATCCTAGTCCATTATGAAAACATTGGCACAACATTTGAAGTAGTGACTACAACATGGAATCACAGTTTAGTTTTTACAAAAGTCATATGGTTTTAATACAACTTATGTGATTGATGTGAATTATGAAAATCAGTACAAGTTGCTCTATTTTTAATGATTGAGACTAATTCCATGTTCTCAAATGCATTAATATGTCCATTATCTCAAGCAATTGATCCTTTAGTGTATGCTTTATGGGAAAAATGTTTGGTTGATCTTGATCCAAGGAGAATAATGTCATATTTAAATCGTTATATCATAGATACAATTCTTAACACAATGGCACTTGCTTATGTTTAGGTTATAGTTTGGTATTCCAAATTTATGTTTCCCAGTATTTGATGTACACTCACCCCTTTGAAGGTAATCTAGACTTATGCATGAGAGGCATAAAATTAGGAGAATTGTTTAAGTTCTTTGGAATCAGGTCCTACTTTTAATTAATACTTATGTATTATGTGGGTAATGACATTAATTTAGTTTGTCTTACTGGAAAATTTGCCTAATGTTACATTTTCCTCTATATTTATCGGGCATGTGTATCTTATGGTCTAGAAGGCTACTCTAGGATTTTCCATAGTCTGTTTCCCTAGGATAGAGTACACCTTAGAAATTCCTATTCCTTGGAAGGAGTCATGGTGTTTCTATTGACCTTTAGCTTGTAAAATATCACGTAAACATTTGGTTCTATGCTATGAAATAAATTTGAGTTTCTTGCTAATCGTGTGTACCATTGCATCTCAAGTGCCAAGCCTTTATCCTCTGCCACTGCATTTTCCATCCATTGTTCTAATGCTTCATTTGTGTTTTCCTCTATCTACTTTTGTGTCATATTGCATATTCTTTGTGAAATTGCCCACACCTCCATGGTGAATTATAGTTAACTAATCACTCACCATTTGTCATATCTAACAAATTCAATAAGACATTAGATGGGAATTCCACAGGATTAAATATCTGATTGAATTTGCTTACCTAAAACTCCCAAACATTCATATTGACCATGTATGATTGTAACAACCCTTTTTCTTCACCCCCACGTATGTAAACATAACTGTGTATCACCAACTCGAGAGTCATGGTTGGTTGGAAGAGAACTTGCAAATACTTAAGAGTTAGAATTGAATTGTAATTGGTGGATGATTGGAAGAAGGACACCATGGATTCAAAGCCTAAGGGAGAGGGCTTATTGCATATAGTGAGAAATCCCATAGCTATTGAAAAGTGTAAATAGGTTCGGTCTTCATAATGACATGTGTAATAGTGATTTAAAGTAATTGATGTAAAGAAGAAAATAAATTTATTTTTCGTAGTAATTGAATCATGGGTTTCATGATCAAGGAATTAAATTTTAGTTAAGGTTCCCATTGTGAACCTTTAGGTTTTGCCATCAAGTCATAAAAGTAAATTTGAGTCAATGTCATGTACGAAGGACCCTACTTGGGCATGTTACATTTTTCAATGAGTCATTAAATATATTAGAAGGCCCTCCAAGACCAAGCAAAAGCATCTCCATCAAGTCGACTACAAGATGGAATAAAAAATCTCACCAAATGACATATTGGCTCACCCTCTACCAAGTCGGCCTAATTGATGGGGAAACAACTATAAATAGGACAATTCAGATTTCATTTGGAGTAGAGATCTTTAGTCAAGTAAGTCTAAAATCAAGAAGTGTGAAGATCACTTAGGAAGGAGCCTAATCATCACTAAAGAGAGAGGGAAGAAGAGTGAATTCTTTGGCATCATTTTGGATCTGTTTTTGGGTCACTTTGATCTCACGTGTGTGAAGAATGGGATTGTCTATATTGTAGAAAAGGTCGAAGTATTGTAGTCCCATTGGAAGGTCAAGTCAAGGAGGAAGAAAAGGTGTCTCTCAAGTCGAGTTTCCAAGGAAGTAGTCTCTACCTAAGGTGAAGGAAATCAAGGTTCCAATCTTGATTATTCACACATGCTAGGGCTTTTGAAGGAAGTTGAGAATTGCAGGAAACCGAAGTTTAAGGAGCAGCTGAGAAGGAAAGGAGAATTAGTATATTGACTATCGTTGACTCAAGGAAGGAAAGGGTGAAGTCAAGAAGCTTTGTGTATTGATCTTGGAGTGGAAAATAGGTCAAGGTTCTTGGTCTTGGTATTCTTCAATTGAAGTCTATATAAGAAGAAGAATTTGTTCGGGTTTTCCTCTCAAGTGGGAGAGGTTTTGGAACTGGTTGATAACTTATATTTTGTGTCTCTTGTCTCTTTATGGTTTATGCATTAGTAGTTGTTTGATGAAGAATAACACTATAATAACATAAGTAAAAGAATATCCTAATCTAAGAAGTAAAAATCATTCACAAGTAGTTATCAATAGAAGAGAAATAATCTAATAGTTATGCCCTAGATTTCTCAACATGGTATCCGAGCTAAGGTGACTAAATCAAGGAAGGGCATCCTATCAAGCGACACTCAAGGATCAAATCTTGAGGAAGGCATAAAAGTGAAGATCATCTTGAAGTCAATATATACAAAGGAAGCATGACAACTCTATATAAAATAAAGTCTACACCAACAAAAATTCTTGGAATCCTCAAGTCATCTTAAGAGACCTCAAGGATCCTACTCAAGCTAAAGGACTTTTACATCAAACAAGACCAAGAACATTGCCATTAAGATTCTAAGGAGATATCTCTCTCATTGAAGCAAGATCCTTACCATTGAAGACATCATCAAGAAGTCATCATTAATCTTCATCAACAAAGACACCACCATCAAAGGATCCAAAGAGATCTCACTCTTTGTGGGATCAAGCATCATTCTTGAAGAAAACTACCTTTATCAAGGAGAATTTTTCTATCCTCTATATCACCATCAACATCAAGGAAACAATAAGAAGAAGGAGCATCCTATCAAATAAGTATATTTATGTCCACATCTAAATTTGTCAAAATGTCTTTTTTCACGGAAAGCAACAAATTGGTTGGGGTTTCAAACTATCTTGCATGGAAGAAAAGGACAAATTTGAATCTCATTGAAAATGAGGTGATGGAACATGTCAAAGGATATATCACTAAACCATGAAAGGAATATGTTCAAGCTCTTGCAAAGTATATGAAAGGTGAAGTTAGGGCTCAAAGGGTTCTCATAGAATCCATCAAGGATCCCCTCATCCATATATATCCAAACTCGAAACTTCAAAAGAAATCTATGATAAATTGGTAGAGTTGTCTTCCACAAGCATTGCTGGAGAAGTCATCTCCTTAAGGCAAGAAATATACAAGCCAAATATGTCAAGGGAAGATGGAATAGCCTCATACTTTATGAGGATATCTAAAATCAGGGATCAACATCAAGGTTTGGGAGAATTCATGTCTGATAGAGAAATGACTACAGTTGTATGAAATGCACTACCAGAGGAGTGGGGCAACTTTACTTCAAGTATTTATGGGAAGAAAGAAGCTACTCCATTCTAGGATCTATGGTCACTGTGCAAGATTGAAGAATCTATACTAAAGGCCAAATCTGATGTGGGAGTAGGTAAGCAAAATCAAGCTTATGCTACAATGCAAGAAGAAAGGGAAAATTTGGAAAGTATGGTTCTCGAAAAAAGAAAAGGGATATGGATAAGATTCAATGCTACGGTTGTCAAGAATATGGGCGTCACAAAAGAGATTGTCCCAAGATCAAGAAGGACAATAAAAAAAGAGGAAGAGAAGAAGCCCATATCACTGAAGAAGTGGAGGAAGTTGAAAATAAGAAGTCCAAGAAATAGGAAGTAAGAGATCTCTACTATGACTGAGATAGTCTTCCAAACCTAAGTTTTTTTCATATTTATTGAGTGTTCTGGTAAGATATGACTATAATGATTCACTAAGAAAAAATAATGAGATGCATCATGGCATCATAAAAGCATTGAAAGCAAGAGCTCGTGACATCAACATAGAAAATCATGAAAGATGGTTGAGGCATGGAAGTCAACTATGGAAGGATATAGCTCTTGGAAACCTCATTGTATCATAGGTGGCACTTGTGGAAGAGAAAGAAAAAGGTCATATAGTAGTAGGCTCATCATACATCTATCAAAAGGAAACATCGTCTGACAGAGATACTTTAGATCCTCAAGATTCTTTGATGGAATCTTCATCAAAAGGTTCACTGATCAAGAGGGGAAGCAAGTGGTTCATAAGGAATTCAAAACTTGTGAAATTCATGGGATGATGGTATGATGACATAAAAGGTGAAGCAGATCAAGGGATTGAAGCTCTTTCAATCAAGGAAATTGTTGTAGGAAGTCTGGATGACCCAAAGGAAAATGAGGTATGTACGCTTATATTCAATATTGAAGAGTCATCTCATATGGTTGTTGATAACATGGATCAATTCTCTATCTTGAGAGCATGATAAAAAGAAAAATGATCTCCTCCTATGAAAGGATGCAAGAAGGCATGAGTCACATATTGTCTAGATGAAATCAACATAATATGTCCTCATATGTAATATGAGGTGGTTGACAACAATTGAAGGAATTCTGATTGGAAATTCATGGGAATGAAATATGTGAAGAAAGGAAGGAAGAGATCATGGGATATGGAACCATGGAAAAGGCAATAAACATCCATTGACCAAGATAGACTTGACTGGAATATCCCCATGAAAGATATGAAGACTCTGATGGACTCTGAAAAACAAAGAGACCCTTAACAATATATATCTTTGGGAGATGTGTCAATATGTATGCAAGATGTTGATGCAAACTAGAAGATGTCATGATGAAAGACCATCACAAAGGATTTAAGTCTTCATTCCTTATTTTTGAACAAATATCTGGATGGGCTTATGCAAGGCTACCGAGGGAAGAGATATGGATATCTTCCACCACTGATGCCCATGTAGTAGGATGAAAGACCCTTAAGGAAACATGGCATGAATGAAGGCCATATGTGAACTGAAGGGTCACTTTCCGATGGTGACATGACTGACTCATAAGTGAAAGTGATGGATGGTCTATGCCCTATGAAGAAGTCCCAAACATGAATACTCCCGAATAACGAAAATAAGTTCATGAAATCGTGAGGAGGATTTCTTCAAGCAGCTGGTTGTCCCATCATCTCCACATGAGGAGATATTATAGGTCCCTAAGTAAGAGGGAGCCTAGAAACAATTTTCTTACTTGGAAGAAACTTGAAAGCAAAATTCCTAATCCAAGAGGGGGCTTAGGTACATTCTTTCTGTAGGAATGAGTACATTCCTTTATTGGAATAGGTATGTCCTCCCTAATTAAGAGGGAGAGATAGACACATAATTCTTGTCTTCACTTGGGAAGACAGAATGGAGGATTGGGTAAACATCTGGCATTTGATACCCTTTGAGGATGAGTTAGGTCATCCAAGATAAGAGTATTCATAGAGGACAGATTTTCTTTGAGGACTGGGATCCCAAGATAAGAATAGTCCTGGTGGAACACACACTAAGAACCCAAGTAGGGTATGTTCCAAGAGAGACAATGATGATGGTGTCTATACATCATTGGTCTCGCTAGTATTGAGCTTAGATATTGTGGAGAGATAGAGCTGTTAGTCAAGGCCTTGCTATGTAACAATGCTAGTTGATATGATGCTAAACATATGAGTTACCAATCTAACTCTTCTTATGAGAAATTTTCATATTGAAAATGACCAAGTACCATTATGAATACCTCCCTAGTTAAGAGGGAGTGTTTAAATGTTTAACTAGGTTCAGTCTTCAAATGACATGTGATAGTGATTTTATGTAATTTATGTAAAGAAGAAAATACAATTATTTTTGTAGTACTTGAATCATGGGTTTCATGATCAAGGAATTTTATTTTAGTTAAGGTTCCCATTATGAACCTTTAGGTTTTGCCATCAAGTCATAAAAGTCAATTTGAGTAAATGTCATGTATGGAGGACCCTTCTTGGGCTTGATGCATTCATGTACGAGTCATTAAATATATTAGAAGGCCCTCCAAGACCAAGCAAAAACATCTCCCTCAAGTCAACTACAAGATAGAATAAAATATTTCATCAAATGACATATTGGCTCACCCTCTAACAAGTCAGCGTAATTGATGGGGAAACAACTATAAATAGGAGAGTTCAAATTTCATTTGGAGTATATATTTTCAGTCAAGCAAGTCTAAAATCAAGAAGTGCGAAGATCACTTAGGAAGGAGCCTAATCACCAGCGAAGGGAGAGGGAAGAAGGGCGAAGTCTTTGGCATAACTTTGTATCTGTTTTTGAGTCACTTTGATCTCACATGTACGAAGAAAGGGACTGCCTATATTGCAGAAAGGGTTGAAGTATTGCAGTCCCATTAGAAGTTCAAGTCAAGGAGGAATCAAAGGTGTATCTCAAGCCAAGTTGCCAAGGAAGTAGCCTCTACCTAAAGCGAAGGAAATCAAGGTTCCAATCTTGATTATTCACACATTCTAGGGTTTCTGAAGGAAGCTGAGAATTGCAGGAAATCAAAGTTTAAGGAGTAAATGAGAAGGAAATGAGAATTAACAAATTGACTATCATTGACTCAAGGAAGGAAAGGGTCAAGCTAAGAAGCTTTGTGTCTTGATCTTGGAGTGGAAAATACGTCAAGGGTCTTGGTCTTGGTATTTGTCAATTAAAGTCTCTATAAGAAGAAGAACTTGTTTGGGTTTTCCTCTCAAGTGGGAGAGGTTTTGGCCCTGGATGGTAGCCTATATTTTGTGTCTCTTGTCTCTTTATGGTTTATGCATTGGTAGTTGTTTAATGAAGAATACCACTATAATAACATAATAAAAAGAAGATCATAATCTAAGAAGTAAAAAGCATTCACAAGTAGTTATCGATAGAATAGAAATCATCTAATAGTTATGTCCTATATTTCTCAACAATAGCCAACCAATTTAATTTTCTACAACCCTTACCCAACCACAATAAATTCCCAACACCTTGTTTTATCAACCACCCACTTGCACTGAAAATAATTGAAGAGATCAGGATTGGGCGATATGGGTAGAGGATGAGCCCATCCCCATCTCCCTCATGGAGTGAGGCCGAGGGAATTGATTGCCTTGGGAAAAGAAGAGGCGGGTCAACAACATAAAGATATTGGTAGAAGAACATTGAGGGGGCAGAGAAAAACATTGGCCACATAAGAGAAGCAGAGTAGAGAGGTAAAAGATTTACCATGGAAACATAGGTCACGTAGATGAAAAGAACATTGGTGAAATAAGAATAGGACTAGAGAGATAAAATTCCCTGGATGTTGGGCATTAAACACATGGAGCAATGTTGGAGTTGTGACCAAGCCCGATGCCCAGATATGTGGGGTTTTATCCCATGTATAATTGTGTTTGAGGCCACTAGACTATGTGTCCAATATTGAGTGGTCAGTGGGAGGCTCAGTGGGTAATTGAATCACTATTGTGCTTTATGTATAGTTGTTAACCACCTGGACAACGAATTCAACCTACTGAACTAAATAATGCCCCATCTAGACCTTGGGTGAAGTCTCATTATTGAACTTAGAGAAGTATGTAAGTCATTTTGGTTCTTATTGCTTGAGTGTAATTGAGAAACCACCTGGAGAGTGAAATCCATATCTTGAGTGTTTACCAAGCTTTGGTGTGAAATTTTCCCTATGCAAGCATCTCCTTAGACTTTGGATCGGGATCTGGGGTGATCAGTTGTAAGAAAGTTGTAGTGTAGTCTGTTTATGGTTGAGGGGAGAGCGGAAGTCCTTCCTTTAGTTGCCATCCATCTTGACATACTTAGATAAGTTTAATGTGGCTTTGTGTTGAGTTATGAATTGTAATGTTTTATGAATGCACATGTATGGTATAGACTCACAAATATGCATGAATGTTATTGAATGCATGACTCATACATGCCTTTATTATGTTCATTCTTATTATGATGTTCCATATGTTAAGAAAGTGATAAATGACTGGACAATGCTAATTCATGTTGTGATTATGATGATTGCATTAGATTATGTGTAAAGTCTTTCTCCCTTTTCTTCTAGATAATAATAGTTATGAAGCAATGGTTATGTAACTATAGCTCTCCTCGAGTGGTTGGGTGATCTAATGTTTCCCTTATTAGCTAATGGGTCGATTGAATTCCCTAGTGATGTTTAATGAACTAATAATATGGCTACAATGTTAGAGTGTAGAGTTATGAAACTATACTTGGAAACCCAAACTAGATTGATAGAGAGGCGGCGATAATGGTTGCTTCCCTTTACTCTCCTATAACTGCATCTTAGCACAAAAATGGTTTTACTTCCTTATTGGCCCAAGTATTTCTTATGTTGTAGAGCATTGTGTCGAGTAGACCGACCATAGTCCATTTCTAGCGCTTTAAATCTTAATACATTGTAATAGGGAAGCTAACAAGAGTAGGCCACTATGGTCATGGTTCCAAAGTGGAACCCTGTCACTGAGATATTACTAACTACCATAACCTTTTTCACACTAATTAACTTTGAATATGGGCGACTGATGAAGAGCCGTTCAATCCACTTGCGGCTCTAGAGTGGAACCCTATCATTGTGCCACTGTTCACTACCATAGGTTGTTTGCACCTGGATAACCTTCAACACTAGTGATGCCAATGAAGAACATGTTGCTCCAGTTGTGGTTATGATTCATGGAACCGTGATATCAGGGGTGCCGACAAAGTGTGGGCCAATCTGGCAGTGGTTCCAGAGTGGAACCTCACCACCCACCACTCATCACCATAACATAACACTTTGATAATCTTTGTGAAAATGGGTGTGCCGATAAGGGGATGGCTGATCCGACTAAGATTCCAGTTTGTGGAATCATGGGGATGGGCCACTGCCCATCATTTTGGTGCTTGCATTGTGTATCTTGTAATTGGCGATGATGATGAAGGTTAGGCTGACCCAGATGTGGTTCCACTATGGGAACCCTGCCCATCGAGAGATTGCCCATCGGGATACTGCCCATTACCAGGTTTTGTATTTCTCTACTTTGTAGAGGGTGAGAATGTGATGGAGTAGTCACTCTGGTGTGACATGTAAAGTGATTATAGGCCCCGCTAGGATGATATGTTAGGTTCACATGAGCCTAGTGGAATCCATATGGGTAATGTGATGACATGGCCTTTTTTAACAAGCAAAAACTTCTAACGAGCATAAATTTTAATCTGGGACTCAGATTGAGAGAAATTGTATATCATTGGAAAGCTCTCAACGAGTTGAAAACCATAGTGGTATCATAATTAAATTTCATAGATGTGTAAAAATGGAGTTTTCTGTAACCCCATTTCATAACAAACCTTAGATATTGAGTCAAACATGTAACCTTCACACATCCTGAGTTGTGCAGGGGGTGGGAGGTGTTACAATGATGAGGTTAGACAACTTTGTAGCATGAAAGCAAAGTTTATTTTTCCATGGAGGAAACCCTAGTTTGAATATAAGATTTGGATTTATGTTGGAAGAAAATTTCCTTCCTCGTCTTCGTGACTTCGTTGCCATTGTAGAAGGAAGAATGAGTTATTAAGTTTGATATTTGAAACATTTCGGATGAGGTAAAGCAACAAGATGACAATATATCAACATAATGAATTTAATCATACTTTGCACATCTATTAATTACTAGCTAAGTGCATTAGGCTCTACTAAAATCCATATAGAACAATGGATTAGGTAATTGTCATTGGTGCGAACATTTATTAACAAAGTCATTTAGGCAAATGACATTGAGTTTTTTAATTATTTTACTTGTTGTGAATGTCATGAGATGAATTTTTGAAAGGCATGGATTGTTGTTTTCATTAATCCTTGCCTTCATACATTTATTTGTTAGATAATCATCAACTTATGTGCCTAGAAAATTACACATCACCACTAGCTAATCATCCCATTCAAATTAGATATAGTTAGAGAAAATAAATAACTCATGTTGGGGTATTTATAAGAAATGCACTTAGTTTATTGAGAATGGTAGAGTTTGGATTCTAACAATGAAATATTAAAGCATATTAAATGCATTAAAAGTAAGTCACATACTCATCTTTGGTCCAATATCTAATCATTTGGCTTTATCAATATTTTCCACATACACATATACTAATAAAAATGTCTTAGAGTTTTCCTTTTGGTGATTCATGCTCCCAAATACATGAAGCTTCAATGAGCATAGAGTACAAGAAAACATTTTTACATTAAGCAAAACTTACATAGTATTTTATAAGAGGAATATTTCAAAACCAATGTATCTATGAAATAAGGAATGAATATAGTACAAAAAATAAATTATACTTGGGTTTGGGATAAGACGATGAAACCCGCCATCACCATTCTTAGATCTAAGGACAATAGTCATTAACACTTATTCTTGCTTTCACTCCACTCCACTACTACATTGCTATCGAACTTTATAGTTAACTCCCTACGATATGCATGGTTCTATTTTTGTGCTTAGATATATATTTCCTCTTATATCCTTGGAAGATGAATTTTGTGCTCTTGTCTCTCATTTTCAGGAAGTTGAGCCTACCAGACCCATTGCCCTATTTTTGTTCATCTGGGGACATTAATTTAATTTCATTTCCATTCACCATACTTTGCATAACTTTGCATATAAACTCAAATTTCCCAAAAAATGTTGTGGGCCATTTCAAGTGCATTATGCAATTAGCAAAGAATTTTGCACATTTATTCATAATCACCAAAACCATGCAGTTGTAGACATATCTTGGGACTACAACATGTCACACTATGTGACTTGCAAGAATGAGTTTCTATTTAGTTATCTAGTCTTCTTATGATTTTATTGATTCGAACTATGCCCATGAAAGTTTTATTGTATGGAATGGGTAAATACTTTTGTTTTCAAAATCGATTGCAAGGGAAATATTCCTTTCTACTTGCAATCCACAAAAGTGAGATATGTGTTTGTGTGTGTATTGTTTTTTTGTATAGAAGCCAATTTCCAAACATAACAAGTCAATGAACTACATTTTTTTAATTTATCATTTCTATTTAATGTAGTTAGAAATTAAGGAATAATCTATAGTGCCTAAGAAAATTCAATGGGAAAGTAAACAAAGTTGCAAGGTATGAATTTTTGAAATTGTATTGTCTTTTTCCTCCAACGACAAAATAACATTACAAAAATGATTATCCATAAAACAAAAAATATATATTGTACATGAGAATATTGAGCATATGTCAAATATCAATGTCACAATTTTTTATATTTTATTTTCTATCTTTAGCTTAGGTTAGGATCTTCAAGATAGGATCTCAAATAACCCCCCTAGATTGCTCTTCGGAAAGTTGACTCTTTTAAAAATTTACTATAGGATAGTGAAATAGGAAATTATTTTGTCCCTAGTACACTACCCATCAAATTAGTCCTCTTTCTGTCCACTTTTTTGACTCACATTTTGCTTTCATAAGACCCAAACGGGTTAGGTAGTTTACTATTTAGTAGTGAATACAATTTGTAGTTCACTTACATTGTTATTTTTGTTGCTTTATATTTTAAATTGCTTCTAATTTTAATGCAAGCATTTTATTTCCAAGTTGCAATGCATATTACTTACACACAATTACATACCATTAAAGAAAATCTTGGTTCATGACCCCAACCTAAGCCCTTGAAATCAACCTTAATCTAACACACATATTTAAGTCCACTTGGGCAAAAGAACAATTTATTGGTCAAGCTAAGACCATTAGGGATAGACATCCGAACAACTATCCTTGGTTGTTATACATTGAAACATAACAATTTTTCTTATGGATCTTGAAATCCTTCACCATTCGATGGTAAAAATCATTACGAGAAGAAACCCATGAAGGGGATAAGGCTTAGACTTTGGATCTAGTGATTCCCCTTGAGGCTCCCAACTATTGGTTGGGAATCCTAGTCCTAAGTTGATAGCTAAAAGTTGATATTCTCTCGCCCTCGCTAGATGAAGGTAACCTTAGCACTATTCATAGGAAAACTACCATGTAGATGGTGGTCGTGAGAAGCAGTTGCACTTTATATAGACATTTGTAGGTCTGTGAGATTTCATCACCTAACAAATGTAATGGTAATTGTCTCTAATACCTTCACTCATTGTTACCAAGCATGGTTACTCAACACCTAGGCTATTTGGAAGGTCATTCAAAACATAATTTAGGACTTCTTTGAAGTGTAGTTGATTTTTAGGCTAGAGTCATTTTTCTTTTATATGACGAGACTAATTTGAATGAGCTAACATATCATCTTACAGTAAACCAATTTGCAACACACACACACATAGGATTTGCTTGTTGTTTGCTAGTTTGGTCTTCTTTCTTGTCACTCTAACCTTATAGAGTCAACCCGGTTTTCAATGTATACCTTATACCAATCACATTGATTCTCCTAGGTGTCAATCTGCTTAAAAATAGAAATTCAACTTCATCTTAAAAAAATATAAGTAGATCCATAATTTCCCATAGTATACCTTATCACAATCACATTAATCCTCTTAGGAGCCATTATGCTTAAACATAGAAATTCAACCTCATATTAAAACAATATAAGTAGATCCATGATTTCCTATAGTAGTCATTAAGAAATGCCACATAGTCACAAATATCCCTCTCTTGATGTCATTTGCATTGGTCCACACACAAATGAGTGATTTAGATTCAAGATCCACTTGGACCTATTCACACTACTTGGCAAGAAGCCTTGGCATTCTTGACAAGTGCACACCCTTTGCACACTCCCTACTGCTTAATGTTGAAATATGGAAGTTCATTGACAATCTCTCTCATAATTGGTTATGCCCTGAAGTGTAACTGCCCCATCCTCTTGTGCCATAACTCACATAGGTTGTCATTGTTATGAACCAAGGCTTGAATTGGCTTACCCTATAACTTGTATAGATTGTACCCTCTAATTCCAATGAAATATGTTGTATTTCGGCTACATCCCTCCGAACAAATAAGAACTTACCCTTTCCGAAACATAATGGAAAAACCCTTATGTTCCATAACTAAGACTAAGAGAAAATTCTTTCTAATTCCCAATACATATAGCATGTTCTTGGCTTCATATAAAGCACCTGACTCGAGTTTGAACAAAATTGTTCCTACCATCCCTCATTGCATATTGGAAACATTTCCAAGCCTCACATGAATCCCTAAATCCTTCTTTGTCATATTGCTAAATAGCTCCCTTGTTGTTGTCATGTGACAAGATGCACCATTGTCCAACACCATGCATTACTAGTGATTGTGCTGGTAGAAAGGCATGAAACTCATGAGAAGTCCTTTTTAAACTTCGTAACAAACTCATCAAACTTACTTTATGCTAACACTACTACATGTTGCGATTTTCCCTTACCCTTCTTCTACTTTAGACTCTGAGATGCATAATGTCCATGTTGGAGCAATGTTTTTGGGTAGCAAGTTTTGGGAACTATGCATAAGAGCATCACATAGGAAGGACACCACACATGAAGGCTAGCCAAGGGATAATGTGCATAAATTGCAAAGAGAAGGAACTTCATGGAAGTGTGATGAATAAGTATAGTCATTCAAATAATTTTATCTTAGCCAAAACCATTCCTACTTTACTAGCTTGAAGTAATATTTACTAGCCCATGAGAATGTTTAACCATTAAGTGATTTTTGGTCAGCTTGGGTCCAAATGTAAAATTATAAATAGATCAAGATTGAGGGGTAACAGACACACATAGATACACAAACAAACACATATAGACATACATAGAGAGAGATATATAGATAGACATATGTGTATTGAGGATATGGTGAAGTATGTTTTTGCAATGTAATGATGAATGATCTGCTAGAGTTGGTGAGCTAAGAGGGGTATGATTGTAATGAAAGATCCACAATAAAGATATCTCTTTTATGCCCTAGTCTATTTTTTAATGGTGAATGGCTTGTATATTTTTCATGGTTATTTTTGCTTTGAAATGTATGCATGACGGGATTAATGTGCAATTTCTAAAAGATTGGGGTATACTTCACTTCTTTTTTCTGAACAATAATAATGATATGTTGAATATGGTAAAACTAGGTAACTCTAGCTTAAGGTCCCACTCTCCTTCATCACTAAAAAACTATCCAGGTTCCTACAATTCCCCATAGATTCCTCAGGTGAGACTTCACATGCTTGCAGGTGTTTCCGAAAGGACTGGTGTTTGCAGGGGCTTTGTCAATAAATTATCTTGAACCTCGGGTCAACCCCATGTGCGCTAACAAATTGTTTCATTTATAGGACCGAGATTTATAGTTGAAGGGGATGTGGATTCTTACTAAGGAGGGGATACAACAATGGGTGGAGACAAAAGAACATGAGTTCGTTGTAGATCAAGCCTGAAATTAATGGTTCAAACCTGAAAGATGGATGCAAAGGTATGTTTTTACGAATTTTCATGAAATATTATTTTCCAAGTTTTCGATCGTCTTGGTCGAGTTGTTACAAATATTGGGATAAAACTAAGGGACATGGAATCCTATTGTGCCACGTAGTTATACCCCATGATTGATCTAAAGGGTGAACTTTATAAGTAACAAGGTTTCTAGCGCAATTGATTTTTGGTTGAATAGTGTGTTGGAAGGATATGCTATTGAATTTTTTGTGGAGGGTACTTAGTCATATAGTGTAGCTGGAAGAGAGTTATTTAAGGGATTGTGAGGAAGATATATAAGATAGTTGCCTACATGGATAAAAATGTTGTTGTGTGATAAAGGGGTTACATCACTAGAATCTAACAACATGAGCAACAAAATTTCCTTATGCGCGATGAAGAGATTGAGGGTTGACTTGAGGGGAATAAAGGTATGAGATGTAGCAAAGAACAAGAAAAGACATGATAATTTGAGGACGTTGAGACATCATAGGGATAAAATCATGGATAATTCAACAAGGGTAGGAGTATGCACATTGGCGGAGGAAGGAAGCGTGATGGAGGAGGTGAGCGGAGTGGAATGAGATTTTAGCGCAGTGGTGGGATAAGGAAGAGATCTGCATTGAAACATGTGATTGACAAGACGATAGCAAAGAAATCCATAGTAAGTTGGAGAAGGAAACATAGTAGTGAATATTTGGATCATTGGGAGATTAGAGAACATGAAGAAGGAGAAATCAATGCATACCACATGCACGATGAAGTATTGTACAAAGGAGGTAACAAAAAATCACGTAGTCTAAGTAATGATATTTGAAGAAACAAGGAATATAATCATAAACTCAACCCAAGACAGGAAGATCCATTGTATCCCAAAGACTCTGCTTAGGTATACCCTATATTGAACCCATGACCCCACACACGTCTCCAATTCAAGAGGTAAAATCATTAACAATTTGTTGCATAATTTCTTAAGAAGTAAAGGAAGTAATGATAGTAATGAAGATACTAAAAGCATTGAAAGTAGGGAAACCAAAGTATCCAAAAGTTAGTCAGGAGGAGTATCATAAGATAGCACCATGCAATACACAATGGCGGGTGTTGATCCCACCTTAAGATGCTTGTTTTTCACAGGACTGGGACAAAATATCTCGAACAACATTTGTTTGTGTTTGAGGCTATATGGACTATTAAACAGGTCTAGGATAAACCAACAAAGGTTGTGCAATTGGAAACCATTTCCAGTGACGGTGCACTTACCTAATATATGAAGTATAAAGCTACTGCACCAACAAGGCAAACCAAGTCATTGGTAGACATCAAGCAATTATTATTGAAGGAATTTTCAGAAAATTAAATCAGAGTCTTAGTGTATTATGAAGATCAATGAAATCAAGCAGGGTGCTAATGAGTTAGTATGGGACTTATATCAAAGATTTAAGGTGTTGATGGAGTGATTAACATTTCAGATTCTGGATGCACAGCATAAGGAATGGTTCATCACGAGATTGTTGCCTCACATATGCATCCCATTCACCCAGTAGAAGATTGCTTCATAGTCTAAAGCATTAGAGATCACCATGAAATTAGAAGCATCTCCCATAGGAAATGAAAATAGCACCATAATCCACTTAGGTTAACATTTCAAATTATGGATGCACAACATAAGGAATGGTTCATCGCGATATTGTTGCTTCACATACACATCCCATTGACCTAATAGAAGATTACTTCACAGACCAAAGCATTATAGATCACCATGAAATTAGAAGCATCTCCTGCAGGATACAAAAATAACACCATTATCGGCTTAGGTTCATTCACAACATGCAACATTAACATTATAATTTCAAGATCTAGCCAAAGGAAAGGAAAAACGTGAGGATGTATGGTGCATTATATGTCGAAAGGTAGGCCACCACAAAAACGAGAGTATGACTATGACAAAGTATATGGCTAAATAAGTTGCAAACCCTTTGGCACAGGGTAGGGCCCTGTGGTATGAGATTTGCAGAGTATGGGGTCATTCATCGATAACCTATCCCATGATGTAGAAATACTAGAGCTTGTTTAGGACTCATTTTTGCGATTTTTGTAAGTCAATGGGAAATGATATCCATACATTTCACACATTGGAATTTATGAGGGAGCACACTTTTGATGCTTATAGAGTACAAGAGTCTGAGGGGTATGAAGGAGGAGCGCATAATTACAGCCAACCAAGATCATGCAATGAGCCAGATAGAGGCCAAGGAATGCAAGGAGGAGAACTAGGGTTCCAAGGTAGAGGATAGAGAGGATTTGGAAGAGGTAGGGGTCCATTTATTTGCTATAATTGCGCACAACTAAGAATATTGCATAAGTTTTCCCTAGTCCCTACACAAATTGTATGTATTACAAGCAGTTGGATCATGCTACTGAGGATTATACTCAATTGGTTGTGAAGTGATAGGAGAAGAGGGGTTAGAACGTGCAGTTGATAGCTACTGAAGTGCATAGGGACCATCCACAAGTAGGAGCAATTACATAAGGAGGAGTGAGGACAGGAACAAACACAATTAAATAAGGAAGTCAACCTCATCAGTGGGTAAGAAAAGATACAAAACCACCCCCGAAATTTGATCTAGTAACAAAAGGGACACATACAAGGAAGCCATAAGAGATTTTATTGTAACAAAATGGGGCCCATAGCGCTCAATTGCACCCCAATGAGTGCCAGTATATGATATGGCCCCAATATATGACAAATATGCACCTAGAGAAGTTGTTGAGGAGGTAAGTCCTATTAAGAATTTTCTAAGAAGTTGTTTGGAGTTAATGAAGGATGATTTGACCTTAAAAAAACTACGTAGAATGACTGATTAATGCCCACAAGCACAAGAATTAATTACCATGTAGACCCCCTCGTGCACAATTAAGCAAGTTGTGCACAAAATATGGACAATCAGAAAATTCTGATTTAGTGCGTAGATAAGGGACTATGACATAGATAATATCGTTTTCAATTCGGGCTTAGATGTGAATATCCTTCCTAAAAGCACATGGGGATGATGGGGAGATCGAAATTGACTTGGCCACCCATCTAGCTGAGACTAGCAAAGCAATACAATTTTTTTCTGATTGGTAGGTTGACAAGTATAGAAGTCAACATTCATTGGGTTAGAAGCACCACAGGTTTTAAGGTGATAAATATTGTAGATGATACCAATCCATATCTTGATTTATTAGGAATAGATTGGGATTTTGTTAACTAGGTCATGATCAACCTAAAGAAGAGGTGGATGATTCTTTAATCAAGAGACTTGAGGGTTATTGTGTCATTCGATACATTGTTGATTCTAGAGACAAGATCTTGATTGTTAAGAGACCAGTGCCTAGAACATCTATATCTGGTGTGTCTCTGATAATTCTTCAAAGAATAAATGTTAGGAATCTGGCTCACAAAAAGATAGAAAAGATAGATGAACGCCTTAAAAATAAGCCTCTTTGAGGGGGAAACCTCCTTTAAATTACACAGATGAACAATTCTTGGATGATACAAATGACTAAACCTCCCTTCTATATATAGGAGTCTGAGGGGTCACAATATAATCAAGTCGACATAACAATAATAACATAAGGGCAGAAAAATAACAGTAGTGGGTTTCTATGGGGCATAATAATAACAATATGGGGACAATGGGGGAACAATAATAACAATAAGGGATACGATGACAATAGTAATGGTGGAATCACTAGTATTATAGGGGCCTAACATGCCTTTCTCCTTCCGAAAAACATTTTCCTCAATGCTTGAGTAGTTCTAGATGCTTCTGTATAAAATTCTCATCCTCCCATGTGGAATATTCAATGGATAAATTATTCCATTTGATGAGATACTCCGAAATTGATCGATTTCGCAGTTGTCGAGTTCTTGTTTCTATGACTGCTTTCGGTTCCAATATGATTTTTCCTTCCTCGTCAAGCTTTGGCAATATTGTTTGAAATGGGAGCTTGTCACCTATAACCTTCTTTAAACATAAAATATGGAATACTAGGTGCACTCGAGAAGCTGCAGGAAGCTCCAATTTGTATGCCATAGTACCAATCTTTTGCAACACCTTGTACGTACCATAATACTTTGGTGATAATTTATTATCCTTCTTAGCTTTCTTGAGGGACATTTATTTGTATGGTTGTAGCTGTAGGAATACCCAGTCACCTACATCAAAAATTCTTTCATTGCGATGTTGATCTGCCTGTTGTTTCATTCTATTCTGCACCAACATGAGGTTATCCTTTAAGAGTTGGAGAACTTGTTATTGATGCTCGATGTCATGTTCCACTGCTTGAACCTTAGAATTTTCTCTTAAATATGATGTGATGGATGGTGGATGATATCCATAAAGTGCCATATATGGGGTCATTTTTGTTGTAGTATTGTAGGAAGTGTTATACCACCATTCAGCCAGAGGCAACCATTTGACCCATTGTGTCTGTTTATCAGATAAAAAGAAACAAAGATATCCTTCCAAACATTTGTTTACTATCTCAATTTTCCCATTAGATTGAGGATGATAAGATGAGCTACGAGCTAACTGAGTACCGAGACAATAAAATAATTAAGTCCAAAAATTTCTAGTGAAAATGGGATCTCTGTCGCTTACAATAATCTTTGGGTTTCCATGTAGATTTTGAATTGTTTCCATAAATGCAGTAGAAATTGTACTGGCTTTACATGGGTGTGATAATGCACAAAAGTGTGCATACTTGGTAATTCTGTCAACTACCACCATGATGATACTCTTTCCTTCGGACTTGGGTAAACTTGTGATAAAATCCATTGAAACCTCCTCCCAATGTTGGCTTGTAATGGATAAAGGTTGTAATAGATCCGAGGTCTTAATTGTTTCACCTTTATTTTGTTGGCAAAACAAACATTCTGCCACAAACTTTTGAATATCCGATTTAAGGCCATCCCAAAAAATTTCCTTCTAACCCTGTGGTAAGTTTTTAAAAATCCTGAGTGCCCTCCTAAGGGAGAAGTGTGCAATTCCATAAGAATCTTTTGTTTGAGTTGGGAATTATTACATAGGTATAAGCGATCTTTGTACCATAACAAATCATTTTTCCGGCTAAATGTATCAGATGTACTGGGATCTTGTGTTAAGCGGATAAATCGTTCTTGCGGACAAGACCGATCTCCCTAGTATCAACTGATATCTAGCAACAAGCAGGACAAGCAAATCTACTTTTCTCTAAACACATTGTAATTCATTAATAAAAACTAAGAGGTGTTTTAGACCCTACCTTAAGTCCAACACTTGTTTGAGGTAGCCTTGCTCCAACCACTTCAAAGAGTTTCCTTTCAATAACCTGCAAACACAAACAAGCACACATCAAAGAACACCTGCATAGGTAATATAACAAATCATGTTCATCATAGTGATCAATGAGTCTATGAAATAAACCATAAAGCATAGCTTATTAAGAAAAATAAACTTGATTGTATTAACTTTGAAATAGAAGAACTTTACAACCTTGGTGCCTTGATGCTGTACAAGCTCTTCCCAGGGTCCAAACAGGAATCTCCTCTACTTTGACAACCCTCACTCTCCTCCAAATGAGATCAAAAGGTATGTAATCTCTCCTCTCAAAAGCTCAATTAGGAAGACTAAGTTCCAGTAGCATATACCCTGAAAAATATTCAGCTTTCAGCCTCCCCAGTAACCAGCCCAAAGCTCCATTTTATAGTGCAAGGGAAGGAGGTTACAGGTCCACCATTGAAGGGATAGAGTCCTCCTTCAAGGGGATAAGCTCCTCACATCAAGAGTTTAGCTCCTTAAGGAATGGGATGCATGCACCCTCAAGGAGCGAACTTGCGAGCGCAAGATTCCCTCTAGAAGCTTCCAAAATTGACTCAAAGTGAGTTTTCAAGAATAAACTCGTGCCTTTTCACTTTTACAGGGGTTCGCACCCATATATGCAGATACAGAGCGGTCAGGTGCGCAGGGGACATGACCAGTGAGTGTGTACCACAGGTAAGGCTAAGAGAAAGTGCGAAACCAGAGTTTTAAAGATTTTTAAGGACTTTCTCTCATTTTCAAAGCTTGATATGCAGAGCTGAGGTTTAAGACTTGCAAAGGAGGTATGTATGAGTGTTGATAGACTCATATTGATTACAGAAAGTCATGGTGATAATTTTTCGTGTAACAAATTGCCCCCTAAAGTGCGAAGTCTATAATAGATGAGGATGGTTTTTGTCATCTAAGAAGAGTGAAGTACTTTATCATTTCAAGAATCTTCCTGTGGATACCCCGGTTGGAACCTGTAAAAACATTCAATGCAAAATATATATATATATATTAACATATCATCGCTAAGGTAGGCATTCCCATACTCAGATTAAAACTGACTAGAAAACTATCTAAACTGCTCTGATACAGGAATGATTTTGTAATACATCACAAGTATAGACATATGTAGACACAGTATGGGCGCAACCATATATTTATGAATAGTACACTGTATAATGAATACAAAATTCCTCGCAGCCTGGATGGTGGAAACTAGATCTAGGGTCTTCATTTCTGTTTCCCGAACTAGTACGATTCTATCCATGTGAATGAATGTGTCGAAGTCGAACATGGTAGAAACCACTTGGTTACTAGTCAATGATGTAAAATGTTAACAAGTGTGAGAGGAACCACCAGTAGTGTCAATGGCCCTCAAAATACTCAGTACAATCCATGAAATGTGAATGAATGAGTCGATGTCGAACACGTCACAGAATCCTTTGATCGAAGGTCAATGATGCAACTTGTCGTCAAAGGCGAGAAACCTGCCATTGAGGCATGCAGATTTCAAGGTACTGATGATTTCTAGATCATCTTTCTAGATAATGAGTTGGAGTTGATAGAAAGCGGTCCGTCGCAGGTAAGCCCACAACACGAAATCATAGATCAAGTTTGAAGAAATATATTTGGCAAGGACTAACTTAGGGATGGTCAAGATGGATGACAGATATTTTGCAAATGAATGGTTTATTTGAACTAACCTCTTGAACACATAATGACACTACAGATGGTTTG